>VYXC01000173.1:762685-774927 GCA_013397175.1 Platysteira castanea
TTCCATGGTCCAAGACAGAGCAGCCAAACCAGGTGAGCAAGGAGAAAGATTCAAGGAACTTTTACTCACTGATTCCTTGTGGATCTTCTCAAAATCTTTGCTGGTCTTCTCAAGCTTTTTCCAGAGGTTCAGGGATCGTAAAAATGCCCCTTCGTGGTCGCCATTTGTTGCAGTCCAGTGCAGATTCTGAAAACAGTTTTGGCCCATGGAAGAATCAGGGACACGGTATTTTTTAGGTGTTCATTTGATCTTTATTTCTCCTCCAGCCTCTCTGTTGGGAGTCAGGCACAGACTGACTGCTCCGGTAAAACCCCCGCAGTTTCCCAGCCTGGGCCACACAAAATATCCAATAGCAAACAGAGCCCAAGAACGTGTGACCTGAGAGCAGGGGTCCAAGAAACCCCGTGCCCCGCCATGCATCCCCCCAGGCCCTCCTCCCCTCAGGGGGAGCAGGGGGTGGTGAGCCCCAACATCTACCTTCCTTCCTACCTTGCTATGGAACACATATTTTTCAATTATTGACCATCCAAAACAATTTAAAACCTCCAACAGGGCCATAACCATGGAATCACAGAATGGTTTGGGCTGGAAGGGACCATTAAAGATCATTCACAACCCTGCTGCCATGGGCAAGGACACCTTCCACTAAACCAGGTTGCACAAAGCCCCATCCAGCCTGACCTTGAACAATTTCCTGGGATGAAACATTCACAACGGGGATATCAGACCCAGCTACCTGGATACAGACTAAAATCTTAGTTAGCTGCTTAACCAGCTACAACATTGTTTACAAAGAGCTCCATTTGCTTTTGATGCTTCTACCCTTGCAAAAGCTCCATTGTCTGTGCTTAGATTTGTGTTTGGCTTTGTCCTCTTAGGGTTTGATGGAGAAAGCAAAGGACACTGTGATAATCCCATCATTAGATTCCCAACAGCTCACACCTCTGTGATGAACCACTCCCTTTTCCACTCCTTCTTCATGTCCTCTATATGCTTTAATTGATACTCATTTCAGAGCTAAGGAAAGATTTGCCCCAGGGATATATAAAGCATTTATAATTGTATTTCAAAGATTTATACATGAATCTCTGAATCTATGATAGAAGGCCTTTATATATCACCTCTTGATCACAGCACTTTACTTTGGCATGTGTCTGACAGACAAATTGATCTACTCTTCTATTCCAAGCAAATCTCTAATATCCCCTTTTAGGCTCTTCTCTTTTACTTTGGCCTTTATCGTAACTGTAGAGTTGCAAGGAAATATGTTATGCTAGCTCTATCTAGTAATAAAATAAATGATGGGAGATGGAGAGATCCATTTAGTGTTGACTGCATTTGCAGAGCTTGGAAGTCATTCAGTGGTTAGAGACGTACTATTGATGTAAAATTACCAACTGAACTTATTACCAACCTTCTCTTTGTATTATAGAGCTTTACCAAGTGTAATGGAGTGAGAGGTACTGACATAACTCTCTACACTACCTATAATCAGAAATATTGTTAATATAATTGTTACCACTAACAGCCAGTCAACAGATGAGCTGAAAATCCTCATCTTACTAAGCAAAAAAATACATAATACAATTAATTTGTCTCACTGTTGGTTGCTTTTCTGATACAGCCTTTTTCTCTCTGCTACATCAAATCATCTCCGTTAGTCTCTTTTAACTTGAGTAAGCCAAAAAAAATATGAAATTTGCTTGTCTACGTCTTCCACAGAGTAGTGGTTTACCCCACCAGACAACTCAGCGCCACACAGCTTCTTACTGACTCTGCCCTGGTGGGGTGGGGGAAAGAATTGAAAGGGTAAAGGTGAGAAAACTCATAGGTTGAGATAAAGTTTAATAAGTAAAGCAAAAACTGTGCATATAAGCAAAGCAAAACAAGGTGTGAATTCACTGCTTCCCATGGGCTGGCAGGTGTTCAACCATCCTCAGAAAAGCAGGGCTCCATCACAGATAATGGTCTCTTGGGAAGACAAACAACCTTACTTTGACCATCCTCCCTCCCTTCTTCTTCCCCAGCTTTATATGCTAGGCATGATGCTATATGGTCTGGGATATCCCTTTGGTCAGATAGGGTCAGCTGTCCCAGCTGTATTCCCTAAATTGTCCACCCCCAAACTTGTCCACCCCATTCCCAAAATTCTTGTCCACCCCCAAACACTTTGCTGGTGGAGTGTGGTGAGAAGAAGAAGTCTTGACTCTGTGCAAGCACTGTTCAGCAACAAAAACATCCCCGAATTATCAACACTGCTTCCTGCACAAATCCAAAACACAGCCCCATCCCAGCTACTATGAAGAAAATTGACATTATGCCACTCAAAACCAGCGCATGCTGTGTGAAGAAACTAATGTTACGATGACCTGGCTGTGATGCTGTTGCGATTGGATTTGTATTCCACAGAAATCATTCATCTTTAGTAACCTAAAACTTAGGCAGCAAGTCAAGGCAATGATCAAGGCTTCACTATAGTCAGGGGAAGGAGGGTGGGTGATTCCTCTCACCTCTCTTAGACATAAGTTCAGAATGAAATGAAGAACACTCTGGAGATGTATCCAGCCAGTCATTGCTTTGGAAACATAGATATGCAACTTAGATACGACGCTGAACTTTTAGATTTCTAAGGTTAGATAAATCCAATTCAAACAGCTTACTCATGTCTGTTTAACAACCTCAATCAGCTCGTGTGAAAGTAAGTGAATGCTTACCATTGACCTCCGTGGGACCAAACCCATCTTCAAACAGCAATATAGGTACAACACTGTTAATGTCTTGTGCTAACAATCGTGCTAAAGATAATGTTGATGTGTCATCACTGAAATTACTCAAGAAATAAAACTGGCTGACAATTTTTTCTGAGGATGGATTTCTTGTTGACCCATAAATCTGTATTTCTTTGCCCTTCTTTCATTATCAGACAGCTCACTACTCAGAAAAGTCTTCTCCATTTTAGGTTTGTATAGCCTGAAATAGATCACCTCCACTGACAAGCATTAGGAAACCAGCATGGTTACCTAATGAGCATTGAGTGAAAGTTTTACTTGTAACTGATTCATCTCTTCATGTGTTCCTAAGCACTTACTTTAAAAAAATAGGCCTAAGGCAGATCAAATAGAAAAGGATAGAAGGGATTCAGAGGGATCAAAGTGAGAAAAGGTTATTCTCAAAAGCCTTCTGAAATGGCAGTCTTCAAGTCTTCAGCACTGAACTGAAAGTACTCTACAGTTATTATCTATTTGCAAACAGGGCTTGGGGCACGCCAACAGGGAAATGGCCTCTTCTCTGTAGGGATCATTCTACATCCCAAAACAAACCTTTTTTCTTAAATTACACTTGTCTTATGAATTAGGAATTTTCAGCTCTCTTTCTGCATTCCTCTTGCATTTGTATAACTTACCCTGTGTGTTGCTATGGTGTGCAATGGGCTGGCACAGTATTGATTGGAGCGATATTGCTCTAGCAGCTGAGCTTACTCAAAATGTTTTAACACTCAAGGTATTTCTGAGCATGCATAAAACTCTATTTAGACCCGACATACTGTTTATGATATCTCTTTGTGCATTCACTGTCTATCATTATGAATTACAGTCCCAGAGTGGCACAATCTTTTGAAACAGCTTGCTTCAAACATAGTTACTTTTCATTGATCAGCCCCTTCTAAAAATCCACATTTTTTTTAGTTACTGAAGATGTTCTAACTAGTATGTTCTATATTCATTAATGATTTTTGCAAGTCAATAATCATGTCTTCACTTTACACATACACTTAATTATATAATTTCTTTAGAACTCTTAACATCTCTTATTTTGGCTTACTCTGAATCTTCTGCTGTTCTTATTCATTCCTCATGTAACTCAGACATCTTGTACTGCAGCATTTGATTTACTTTTTTTTTTTCATTTGTGAGTTAACTTACATTCAGGCTGTCAAAATGCTACTCCACTGCTACCTAACAACCATCTTAGAGTCATGGCTTAAGTTGAAACTTGAGTTGAAAATTCCTCAAACCAGACATTCTCTAATTTAACTATTTTAAATTTAATTAACTTCCAATCCCATATATTCCCGTAGTGATAAGTTTAGCTACAATTATATCACTTTCAGAAACAGCATTTGAACCTCTGTTCCCCATATCCCAAGAGAACTGGCTGTACTATGGCTGTACTTTTACCTATTCAACCTGCACTATTTTTTATAGAAAATACTGATTACACTAGGGGCAGGACAGGAGATAGGGGTAAAGGAGAGAAAGTCAGAGATTGTATCTTATTAGTTAAGACATCAGTTAGAGAGTGCAAGTGACGCTTCTCGGACTGCTGTTGTAAGCTCGGGGGAAACCTTGATTCCTGCGGGAGTCTGCTGGGTATCCCCAGTGACAAACCATGTTGTAGAATTCCAAAAGGTCTCGTCTGGTGAGGCATTGTCCATAGACTGTCCATCTGCAGGCTGAAGGATGACTTGGATGGCTTGCCACTGGGTGTTCTCGAGTTGGTAGCTCTCTTGGCAAGCCACCCTGAACCGCAGTCCTGTTTTCGTTGTCGTTCTCTCTGGTCAAGTGTACCGACGGTATCTGTCTCGGCGACTCCATTTATGTCTCTGCGCGGAGCTGACTCGTGCTGATCCTCTAGTTTCCCTGATGTCCTCTCTCTGGGGAAACAAACCTAGGATTTCTCTTTGGAGGTGGCCGAATCAAGTGGGCCGGTGCTGTGCAAAATCTGGCTGTGTGCCCCTTCCCACCATAGCACCAGCACATCAGAGATGACACATGTCCCACAGCTACTGCTTCCCCTATGGCTACTCCAATAACTTCTCCTTGTCTTTTTGGGGCCAAATTAGTAATCGGCACCAAATGGGTGCAGGCCCTTATCATTTGTATAAGGGCTGGAGGCAGATCAAAAGGCAGACTCATTATCACCTTCTTGCAGGCCTCGTTGGCATTGCCCTTCGCAAGAGATGTTATCATTTGCTCCCTGGTGTTTGAGTCCGTAATCTGCTTGTCCACCCCTTGATGCAACTTATCCACAAACTGGATGAATGACTCGTGTGGGCCTTGTTTTATCTGTGTAAAATTTAATTGGGTTGCTAATTCTGAGGGCATCATAAGGAAGGCCTGCTCTGCCGCATCCCTGATGGCATTCAGGACGGCCTCTGGTGTATTGCAGGCCTGGTCCTGGGGTTTGGACAACAACCCCTCACCTAAAAGGTGGTCCATGGTAAGGCCCTGGTTAGCTTGGTCCTGCAGAAGGAGCGGGAGTAGGTCCTCCAACCGCTTTCTCCAATCCACGCTCCACATTTGGAACTCAGATGGAGAAAGCAGGCAGGAGAAGACATTCTTAACATCGTGCAGGACCAACACGGTTGTTGAAAAGTTGGCCTGCAGGAGAGTCTTGAAACAAGAACTCTCCCTCTCAAACTCCTTCTGGGCCTTGCATAACTCTTTGAGGCTTTGAGCCTCAAAGGGCCTCCATGCAGGGTTGTTGCCCTGCCAGTTATAGGTTACTGGCACGGCAAAGGGTAGGCCCTCCACCTGCTCCGGGTTCTGGGTTCTCAGGCCCTCACATCTGGTGAAGGGAGCATGGGAACCAGATGCAGGACTGTGGGAACCGGAAGACAGAAGAGGAGGGGCGGAGCCATAAGAGGAAAGGATGGATCGTGGGAGTGGCCAACACTGGGGGTGGGTCCCGACACTGGAGGAGCGGGGCCTGCAGGAAGGGTGGCACCCGTTGCTGGAAGAGGAGGAGGTAGGGAAAGGGAAAGGTTGGAAGGGAGAGGGAGGAAGGGATTCTGGGAAGAAGGAGGGACGCCATGAGGCATCGCCATGTGGCACCTTCCATCTTGGGGAAAGAGTGGGTTGGGGGGAAAAGAACTGGAATAGCAACCATTTTGTGGCACAACAGGGGGACTTAGAACTGGGGAAGAGGGTATGGAAAAAGGGTTTAGGGAAAGGTCCGAGACGGGGTCACAACACCCGTCCCAGCAAGGGTATTGGGGAGACCGAGGAGGGCCAGGGACACGGTGGCAACCATGAGCCATTTGGCGGGCTGCACCTCCCGGACTACCCGATGTAGGGGAAGAGGGTTTAGGAATGCGGGGTAAGGAAGGAGGGGAACAGGTTTTAACCAGGGTAGAACTTTTTTGTTTTTTCGTGATTTTTCTTAAGTGTTAATGACTCGCAAATTAGAACTAAAAGGGGGATAAATTTGGACACTGAGATGTCTCCTGAGGCTTGGAGTGAGGTCAACTTAGCCCCCACTCCATTCCAAAACTTCATGTCCTTGACCTGCTCGGGAGGGACCTGGGGAAAATTCATGAAAAGCCAGTGGATAAAACATTTTAACAACCCCTTAGAAAACTTTTTCCCTCCCACCATAAGGGCACCCACAACTTGGATATAAATCTCCCTCTGGGGTGCAGAAACTTTTGAACCCATTTTAAATAAACAAAATAAAACCGCACACTCCAAACTCCACCCTACACAGAGAAAAAGGCAGAACTAAAATAAAATTGTCCCCAGGACCAGAAGTATTCCCCACTCCCCAGGGAATACTCACCACACACGAACACAGGAATCCACAGAAGGCTGGTCCCAAGAAAAGAAATCTCTGCATAGGTCCTCGCCGCAGAGCCCATCCTCCTATCCACAGCCTCAGGAGGGTTGCTGGCTCTCCCCCGGGAGCACCACTGCGCAAAAAACAGTGTGCTGCACATGGGGGTGGTGACAGTCCCAATCTGCGCTCACCCCAGTCGATTGACCGGGACTCCAAAGAACTCTCTGGCTGCTGTCCAGAGGGCCACATGTTGGGTGCCACCTGACGCTTCTCGGACTGCTGGCCACCTGGAGGCCAAGTAAGCATCTTGCCGAGGCATCCCGGTCAGGGGCAAGCCACAGCTCAGCAGATCTTCGGGTGCTGCTTCAGGCTCCTGTGTGGAGCTGGTAGCAGTCAGGTGTAACAGAGTAGCAGGTGGCAAAGGCGAAGGAGGAGAGAGAATCTAAATGTAGCAGCTAACCAGTCTTTATTCCCTGACCCAGGGGCCAGGACAACTAAGCAGCAGGAGAGCAGGGCTACAAAGAGCCCAGAATGATGGGTACATGAACTTATAAAGGGGGACGGAGAGAGGCGGTACAAAGGGGATACACCAATGAGGAAATGACTTGGGGTGATAGGTAACAAATCACAGGTCTCAGGGGAGGGTCCATTTTAAAACAACCAATGGGGGTACAAACTGAACAGAACTTTCTGGCAACTAATTGACTATGCAATAAGGTACATGAATAAACATAAGGATGACATAATATGGGGTGATCTGAACAGTAACCAATGAGGAAAACTGGGAGGCAGGAGTAACAGGGGAGAACCAATGAACAACTTAATAACCTTAAGCTGACATAGAACCTTCAAGAACAGGGGGAGGTGACCCAGTCTGGAGTGGCACCCGGTGGGGGTGGGGCCTACACATCTGTGCCGCCCTCCGGTCCACCCTCCGGTCTGCCCACGGACCCGCTGTCCTGGGCGGGGAAATCCACCCACCGGCTGCCCTGATTGACAGGTAGCCTGAACTCAGGCTGGGTCATCGCAACATGCAAATATTGGTGGTGGGCTGCAATAAATAAATATAAGAGGAAAACCTGCTTAGCTGAGACTGTTACCTAGTTTAGTGTCTCAAATATTTTGCTCACTGGACTTAGCCAGGGTGTAATTTCAGGTCCACGATCTGAATACTACAGATCTTAGCACGTTTGCCTAGCCTTTGAAAAAGCTTCCTTGTATGGGCCACTTCACTAGATTAAGGCTCAGCAGACATTAGGATGTGTATTCTGTGTTACTTTGCTTCTATTCCTACTGCAGTGATGACAAATATTTTCAACTTTGGCCACAATCCTTATGGAATTTTTGTATTAAAGACAGTCAGAAAATTATGAATCTGCACCCAATAACTATGTCTATCCAGAGTGTGTTTATTTTTCCCTTTTCTTTTTTTTTTCATTGAATAAGGCATAGCACTTGAAAAGGATACATTTTTTATGATATTTTAGGGTCAAAGGCCTTACTCAGCCATCTCCAGTGAAACAAAATATTAATTGAAGGAGCCCTCTAGCAAAACAATAGAAATATACCTTTCAAATTGGCAGAGAGGGTGGCTACCTTTGGTATTCAAAAATTTCATAGGAATGTTGACTTTTCCCTCTCTTTTCACATTCATGATCAAAGAGTCCGTAAAGCTTCAGCTTTGGTTAGCCTCTCTCTTTCTAGGTAGTACCATATGCACTGGCAAACTCTGGCCTGGATTTGTAATATTTTTGAAGCAGAACAATTCCCTGACTCCCTAATGCTGGGGACTGCTCATAACACAGTAATAGAAGAAGACTCCCCAGCAGCCAGAAATATCAAATTTTTACAAGATGCAAGGAAATGTGAGATGTCTTCATATCTCCTACGCTGCAAAAGGGCTTAAGTGCTCTCTCACCACTCCCAATGGCAATTTCTGGACATTTTGTCACTATTGTAGCATGAGTTGTGGTTTACAGCTACTACTGAACACAGCTGGTGGGATTCAGTCTACAGCCTTTTGAGAAGCTCTAGGCTTTTCAAGATGTCTGCACAGGGCTGGCAGAAATTACATTGGAGCTTGTACAGCAGATCACCACCCTTCAGAAGACATAAAAAGCAGACAGGAAAGATACCTGAGGCATCTCAAATGACAGTACACACTTATGCCTGGACAACTGAATCATACCCAGTAAACCAAGGCAGGAACACTGCAGGAAATCACAAAACTTCAAAGTGCACTGGCTCACTGCTTTTCAGTCCTGTTTTAAGGGTATGTTCTGATTTAATAGCCTCACTTCAACATGTTTTAAATGATGTATGAAGTGAAAAATCAAAATCACTAGAGGCATGGATATTTTTTGTCTCATTATGCTGTTCTATGCAGCTAATTTCCCTACTTGTAGCAACCAATCACCAAGCCCCCTCCCCTCTCTGTAATTTCCAAAAGAAATATTTTAAAGTATTTATGAGATATTTATCTTTAATTACTCCACTCTTCAATCTTGCAGGGTCTTGACTGCCTTGATCTGGAAATCCTCTATTTCCTGTAGCTTGAATAGAGTGTATAAGCATACTTGCCTGGACAACTTCCCTTACTACAGATTTTAGTTAAAGATACAGTTAAGTGCAACTTATCATGTAAAGAGATAGGAGTAGATATACTCACAGTTCTGAATTTTTTTTTTTTTCAGTTTTTTTAGTTCATGTAAACAGTATAATATGGTAACATCAGCAATTAGTTGGGTAGACCTGGCCACTACCACAGACAAGGTATAAGTGGAGTACAAAGATGGATTGAATAACCTTCCACAGTTTCTCCCAGCACTATTTTCTTCAGTTCAAATAAATGACAAACCAATGTGGAAAGCTTCACATTAGTCAAACACTATCTTTGCTTTACAGTAATTGCAAATATTTGCAATCTTTAGAGGAAAGAATAACAGCACTGCTAATAAGTACTGATCATCATTTAGGATCTGGAAACACATTTGGATTGAAACATTGACTTAAAAGAGATCAAGATATCACCTCCAGTTCTTTCATGTTCACTTATCATGCACTTGGACCTTGAGTCAACTAATGCTTCAAAGTTACCTTAAAAATTCAAGCTGGTAGTATTTGAGTATATCCGGCCTGATTCACATCCAAATTTAATTTTGCTCTTTTGTCTTTAGATACATATTGTGTCATCTTTCTTTGTCTGTTTTGGTTGAAAATATACATTAGCCCTTTGTACTTCTTTAACAAAAACAGGTCATCTGGCTTGATGATTAATGCTTCTCATCTTCAATAAAAGAACTAAGAATACTAAAATACTCATCAGACTAATTAGCAAGAATGCCCTTGAGCCAGCCACAAGTCTCTCAGTACAGATCTGTCATGAGTTCACAGAACTGCTGTGTCTGATCTTTTTTAGTTACTTCTTGTAAGTAATATCTGGTCATTCAATGAAGATCACAGACACAGAAATCACTGGATTGGGAGTATGAGTAATTTTTCCCAGATAGTTAATTTCAATGCACTGAGTTTTCATTAATGAAAATTGTTCATCTACAACTGATTATATGGCAATATAACAAATACTGGCCAAGGAAGAAAAAAAGACAAATATAAAATAGTTTACATAACAAATTGAACAGGAAAGCAATGAAGGGAAGATCATAATCTCCTTCCAAAGATCTATATTTTGCCATATAGGGAAAAATAAATGAAGCCACAGTGGTCAATTTACTTCTGGTTTTGATTTAAGAAGGACTATATTGTGCTTTAATAACTTTTCTGAAGTTTGAGGCAATCCTTTCTTTTATTTATTTTAGTTTTGCTGTCATTATCACTAAAGTAATATTATTCCTATTTCAGATTGACATAATTTACCAATGAGTCAGAATCATAGTTCCATATAGCCTTTCATAGTTAACCTACAATAAAAACTACGAAAGATTTGCTTAAAACAGAACAATCAATCCATATTTATCAGTGTCAGCTTGCTTCCCCAGGTTACTACAAGACTTGATTCACCACTATTTAAGTCATTATAAACATTTCGGGAAATGGTAAAAAACACAAGTCTGCACTAAGCATTTCTAGATTTTTTTGTCATGAGCTGTCTGTTTCAATTTTAAATTTTTTTCCCCAGTTACAAAGTTTTGCCTAGAACTGAGATACTGGCATTTCTAAGGAGTAGTGCAGTATTCATTCTTGAAAACTGCAATCTTATTCTACCATTGATTAACAACATTCTACAAAGCAAAATCTGATGAGGTTTTTATTAGTCTTCAATATTTAATGGTGTTATTAAGATTCAGGATCAGCACTAAGGCATGTCTTCTATCCTGGAACCTACACCCTCAAATCCTAAAATCCGTATTTTCACACATCATCTTATTTGTGGCTGTGGAAATTATTCTATGTGCCCAACATGCTTTATGATTTCCAAGTTGCACGTTGTGGGATGGAGTTATAGAATACTTTGGCTTGGAAGGGACTTTAAAGATCATCTAGTTCCAAACACCCTGCCATAGTTAGGGACACCTTCCACTAGACCAGGTTGCTCAGAGCCCCATCCAACCTGGTCTTGAACACTTCCAGGAGTGAGGCATCTACCACGTCTCTGGACAACCTGTTCCTGTGCCTCAGCACACTCACAGTAAAGAATTTCCTCTTAATATCTAATTTAACTTACCCTCATTCACTTTAAATCCATTTCCTCTTTTCCTATCACTACAGACCCTTGGAAAAAGTCCCTCTTCAGCTCTCTTGAGGCCCCCTATATGTACTGGAAGGTGCGCTAAGGTCTCCACAGTGTCTCCTTTCCAGGATGAACAGCAAGACCATTGTTTTTACAGCAAATGAACCATTTAACAATTTTTGCCTACCCGTACTCAGAAGGCTGAAACTTCTTCTTCCTTTCTCTCTGTTAGGGCCCAGTCCAGATCTGAAATTTCAGGGCTGAAATTTCAATTCCTGAAATCTAGAAAGAGACATAGATAGAATTTCATTAGAAGTTTTGTCCCTGAAACTAACATCCTGTATTTTCCTACATGAGGTGCATAGTTTTTACTTGTTGCTTGTTACTTGGCTGTTTCCGATATCAGCAAAAATTCTGACATTGACACAAGAGCTCCAAGACATGTAAAACTCCAAGAAAAAGGTTTCCCTGCCCTCCTTGCTGCCTTTCTCCTCACAACTATAAGACTGAATAGAATCTGCAGATTGTGCTAGGCATTCCTGGCACACTCACAGAAATATCTTTTCTGGTTTTGCATTCAGTAGACTTCCTACAAAATACTATGAAAAGTGATTTGGCAGTGTCAGTGGGGTGACTTCACAATAAAATTATTTCATCATTAGCTGGCAATTCCAAACAGAGATGTATTTGAATGGGAAAATAAGAATGACGTCTCCATCCTTTGTCTTGCTGGGAAGCAGATCCTTAAAGATGCTGCTCTACTCGCAAAAGCAATGCTGCAAAAAACAGCATTGTGGGTTCTATTCTCTTTCAGGGATTTCCATAACAAACAGAGGGGACTTGTAAGTGACAAGATGTTTCAACTAATGCCTCCTTTCAGAAGTGAAAGTCAAATTGTACAGTGAGCTACATCCAACACTTAAAAGTATTAATAACCCCGCCTCCTGTGTTTGCAATAGATAAAAAAATACTTGGTGATTCACCAAAAAAAAAAAAA
>VYXC01000173.1:774987-819351 GCA_013397175.1 Platysteira castanea
TAAAAAAAAAAAAAAAAATTGGGGATTACACAAAAAAAAAAAAAAAAAAAAAAAAAAGTTCAAGTTGATTTTCTGAAGAAGGTATCAGCTCTGAAGCGTTTATGCCAGGCAGAACGTAATGTTGCCATTACCTCAACCCAACAAGGTACAGAATTACATAAAACACATTACAGTTTAATAGGTTGTATTTGAAAATAAAATTAACTATTCAAACCAAATAGACTTGAACATATGACCTCTTTTAGAAATGTATTTTTAAAAGATGAAAATAAGAGTTAATAGTTTCAGCACAGCTGCACTGAATTTCTTTTTGTTTTTGTTTAAGAATCTACAACTCTCTGAGCATCTCTCTATAGAAGTATGGTTTGTGGTTGATTATCTTTGATTATGCATCTGTAATTATAATTTGAGTCCTCTGGAGAAGGGACTGCAATTTTTCTGCCTGGTCAACTGGTTCAAAGTTAAGATATGAACATAATATATTTTTTCAGGACCTAAATTTTTCTGTTCCTTTCCAGAACTGTTTACTGATATTTCCAGCATTGCTCTGCCAGAAATGTTTCAATAATATAAATGTGTTTGGTATGTGTCAAGATATGTTTATGGCGTGATTTTTCTCCTTCTAGTCATTTAATCCCAAACATGACATCTAATTTTACATCAGATTTACATGTTAGTTTTATGTATTTTCCAATTTTTCTTTTCTTAGTCGATGTTAGTTTCCTAATCACAAATATTTGCAGCATATTTGGCATATCATTAATCTCTTAAGAACAACATTTGTTATATTTCCACAATGCAGTGTAAATAGAATATAATTTATGGTAAAAAAAAAACCCGCAATCACTGAATTATCTGATGACCTTTGTATTCTGTTCCTTGCACAGAAGTGAATCCAGTGCCTAGGATAAATTAAGGGGTTGCTGATAACGTTCAGGAAGTGTGCATGGGAAGTAACAAACCCAGTTCTCCTGTCCACTGCCTAACAGATCCCTAACACCAAATGAATACATTAATACTTAGGTGACTACGTAAACTGAGCGAACAATACTCATCACCCATCTCCCTTGTTTAATGGAGAAGATGCTGGCAGCCTTGTTCTAATGCCAGTCACAGCTTCATTCTCTCCACATATATAATTTTTATCTTCTGCATTAGAATTCTGAAGGTGTTTTGCTTTAGTCAGCATTTTAATACACTATTTTATTGCTTCAAGAGAAATGAGAAAGTAGCATTTTACTTTGGATTTTTGGACCAGGCTTTTTTATTGTTGTTTTTTAAATATTGTTTGGTCTTAGGATCAGAATTTCAAAAATCAATGTCCATTTTATCGATAAGCAGTTGAAAGAAGATAAATAGGAAAACAAAGCGTAATAATCAACATGGTTCCCACCTAATTTGAGCTGTGTTGTTTTTCTAAGGAACTAATTTGTTAATTGCTATGTTTCTTACCTCATAGATGTTATCCTAGCCAATAAATCTGGCTCCAAAAGTACCTAGATCCATCAGACTTTGTGAGTTTCCCAGATAGAACAGACCTTGATCCTAAAAGGCTTCCTGGTTTCTGACACCCTTCTGAGAAGTGCAGTCAACAACATGAGCTAAGTAGGACCTGAGAAGAATCAGTGCTTGGTCTGATAATTCAGTGGTTCAATCTCTTGTCTCCAACATCGTTTTTATGGAAGGGCGAAAAGATGAAGGCAAAGAATAAAAAAAATACTCTAATCAGTGTTGAGATACATTTTCACAAATACTCTACTCTTATAGAACAGAAACTACATGGGAAGAAAATGTAATCTTCTTGCTTCATGATGGGGAAGAGGAGGCTTATGAGAGGATACGAATGACTGTTTCTCTCCAGTAACTGAAGAGACACAGTTTCTATTTGCTCTTTCTCTGCTATGAAATGGTTCTGCATGCTTTCACTCCTTTGGATGAAGGATCAGACTTTTTTGCTTATGATTTCTCTGATAATGTGATGTTAAATGAAGAAGTTTTGTCTTGTTTCCTCCAGACTAGTGAAGAGAAATGAATGGTCAAGAAATCAATAAGTAGGTTTTAATTTGCACTTTTATTTAAAAAAAAAAATAAATCTGGCTTTAGTTTCAGTACATTTGTCTATTAAAATAGCTAAACAGATAGCCATTAAATGCTTTCTGCATAGAACAATTGTATTTACAAAAGTCTGTGGGAAAATGAACTTTGTTCTTTTGCCCATCTTGAACTTTGTTTTTGTTGCTTCATTAGGGTATTTTTCTTTGTGACTAGCAGAATTTTCCAATTACTTGTGATACTGTTTTCCTCTAGTGGCTATTTGAACATTCAGTCATATTACTTTCAGTGGGAGCTATACAAATCCTGATGCATTCTTTAGGATTTGGAACCAAATCTTGATGAACATTTTCTGTCAACAAAAATCCAATTTAAAAAAATAGAAAAGTATGCCTTATTCATCCATATAAATATGAACATATAAGATCTGCCTAAAAAAGGCAATTTATGCTATTATCTGATATTGCAAAATCCCCCTGAATTTCCATTTCCTTGTTTTCAAATAGAACAGGACTAATTCTACTCTTGTCTGGCAGCTGATGCCATGGACCTGCACACAGGCGAAAGAGAAGCTGGGAACGGCTGGGAAGTTCACAGTTCTCTGAATGCCAACTGTCCTGACATTTCCATCTGGTAGAACAATGCACATTTCTGAGTATGTGCATTTACATCCTTGTCTGGTAATGCCATTCTTAGATTACTTTTTTCTAATCTTTGCCAAGATATTTACACTTGGCAGAGTGTAATTGAACATTTATACACATGAAAAATAAACTACAACCATCACGTGCCCTTTTAATATTTGTAGTACATTATGACATCATGTCTGTTGTATTCACCAAATGCATAAGCAATCTGTTTGTAACAGAGCACTGTAGATGAGATTGCTAAGGATTAGGGCAGTAAACTGCCATTTTTGTCTGCTCCAGACTTTTCATACCCGTCCTAAGTGTAGAATGTATTGACTGAAAGATTCTGACATTTCATTTTCTATTATAGCAGCTGTCCCCTGTTTCCTAAATGACAGCCAATAAACATGACCAGTACCCTCCAGATATTCACAGGCTTCAATTTTTCTAATGGCTCATTATATATTCCCCACATACTGTGTTTGCTTTGGGATCTCTAAAAAGTAAGATATGGCATTACATCAGCCACTTTAAAAATCCCATTATGACTCCATACCAGTAAGAATATTACTAAATCCCCAATAAGAATATCACTATTTGTTCCCTGAGTTTCAGCACTCACCTTTCGAGGTGCTGTGTGCCTTCATCCTGCTTGAATAGGAGAAATGAAGCCCGCTAGGTAAAGTTTGGCTACATCACTGGACTGATGGGAAGCCTTGTAAAATTAGGTCTGCACATTGAATTGACATTGTTCAATGGAAGATGTCCTAAACCCACAAATGTTAATCCTATTATTCCATCAACAGGATCTCTTTAGCTGAAGTCTGAAACACTTTTACCAAATAGATTTCTGTATCCTTCATTAAAAAGATCTATTTAAAAAGCTAGGAAATATTTTCCTTGTTTACCTAATGCAGATCTCCTTTTTCTAAATATCTACTGGTCACTTCTCACTTCACAATGGCAGAATCCAGAAGTATCATAAAAAACGGAGCTATTGAGTCATTCTGGATATTCAAAATGTAATTTACATGCTTTCTCCCACTGACTAAAATAATATTTTCTAAAGAAATACTCAGAGGTGTATACCTCTGGCATCACAAAGCAACAAGTAATGGGTGCTCATGAAGTCCCAGTTGATGTGATGCATAGACCAGTGGCCACTGCACCTGGAGGTGACAATGCAGAACATTTGTCTCTGATCTTTAAACCATTTAGCACTTGCTTCCCTGGAGTGATCACTGCAGAACTGAAGATGATTCAGTGTTCCTTTTGATAAATGGTTCTTGAAAGCCCAAGACATACTCTGTCTGGAAGAATTCACAACCATCTGCTGGGAAGCTAATGTATTCATCTCGCACATACTAATGGCTTTGTGGATGATGTTTCACTGCTTTGCTCTTTATTGGCATTGAAATCAACCTGCATCATTTCAAAAATGGAGTTATAATCTGACCCATGGATTACATTTAGTGCCACAAACCCCTCAATTACAGCAGCAGGAAAACATGTGAGAAGAAGGAATTCCTGTAATCTCTTCTTTTCCTTCTAATTTCTCCTTTGCTAAAATTTGCATTTGTCTCACATTGAAGAAAAAACCTAAAAGACTGTTTCTCTCTTTTTTGTCTTCTCTCCACACCCCTCCCCCCCAGTTTAATCCAAATCCATTGGTTATTCCTAATTTCATACATTATTTTGTAACTGAATATGAACAGTTTTTAAATGGGTTAGGCAATCCTTCATGTATTTTCATCAATGGCATCAGGATAAGTTTTCAAGAGATATGTATTATTTTTGATAGCATGTTAGTGATGAATATAGTTTCCTTCAACCTACAGAGATTATACTATTTCACCAGTGTCATCTGTCTCTGAGACTTTCCTTCTATGCTCAAGAAAATGTATGGAAAAGCTGAGGCTCACACCTATGAAGTGTCCCTGCAAGACATACTGCTGGATATCTTTCACTCCCAAGAAAAATGTGATGTGTTTCCTCCCCTGCATTAACCTTCTTGAAGTCACAGGAAAGAGACTCTTGACCTCAAGGATGCAATTTCAGATTTGAAACTGATGTGGAATCCAAATCTGTTTTTTCCAGTCTTCACTTAGTAATAGTCATATGAAGTATTAAGTCAACATTTTCAAAGCCAGTGATGCAGAGATCATGCACTTCTTTTCTGATGCCTCATCGTATCAGATCCTTGGTTTGCAGTCTCAGCAATTCCACTGCTGAAGTCAGAGAAGCCAGCTTGGCTGTGGGATGACACAGGTGTAATTGGAAATAATTCTACTGAGTTGATGCATTTAACAATTGTATACCAATTAACTTATAGCACAACCAGCATATGTTTGGGCTTGTGAGTCCATGAACATCAATGGGCAGAACTTTTTTCGCTTCAGTGAAATTAATTTAGACTCAGAGGCAATGGAGAATTTGGCCCTTCTGTTTGGAAATCCAATAGCTATTCTATAATTTTTTTGCAGTTTAGGTAAATACAACTTAATGTCCAATTGGTGCTGTTTACACAACTTTTTGTAGTTTTCATAAATCACAGTACCATTTTAATTATCAGTATTTCTGGAAAATTTTCCAATTAATTCCCAGTAAGCAGGACTGAAGAATTCATGAAATAGCCTTTAGCCACTCCCTAATTTCTCACTGCATTCAGGTGTTCAATAAAGAGCTAAGTCCTGTTTTTCATAGATGTCCTTCTAACAGCTTTACTCATATATCAATAAAATGTGTTTCCGAGCATAATATTCTCTTGGCATAATCATCTGTTCATTCAGAATTACCATCTGTGCCTTGCTGGAGACTTCATTCTTTTATGAAACTGGCAGTGATGACAAAGTTCATTTGAATTCCCAGGACATGCAACCATCAAACAGTTTGAAATTCTCTTTTCCAAGCCAGTTTTCCACACTGATAGAACTTTTAAGAGCAGACAATTCGTGATTTTTTTGTAGTTGCTGTTGTTTTTCCATGTTTCACCGAACACTGTCCACCATCCTTCCCCTCCTCCCACCATCATTTTCTCTACCAACTTCTTAGCTAGAGCTTGATGGATGAGACTCCCTGTGAAGCCCATCAGGACTTGTTTTTTAATCAGCAGTACAGATTGCTGTTGACTTAAATGAAGCATATTTCCCACCAAGGGACTGAGCACATTGCCTTTAAGCAGATCATATTTAAAAATAATCCTATGAAAAGATCCTATATCATATAAGGCATGAGGAAGAAAAAGAAAAACAACAATCAAATATCTTTTGAATACAAAGTTAAATATCTTTTCCTTATCATATTTATGAGAGGGAAAGTTTCCTTTTTGCTTCCTTCTTATACTTTACAGGCACTGAATTCACTGCTAGGCTCCTGTAGCTTTTGAACCTAGCAGCTAGAAGATCAAAAAAGCTCAGCTTTTCCTGCTGTTGGTTCTTTCCACCAGATATTTTCAAGATTTCCAAGTTTCAGTCACAGAATTCTGTAGCAGGTGACATGGTAATTTATTTTTCTGCTTATTTTAAAGGTATTTTTACAAGGAAGATAAATGTGTGGCCTTGGTTCTTGGTACTGTGCAGGACTTTCAATCACAAATGGAAGAATTAAAATCCCTGATTCCTCACTAGGAAATATAATGGATTGAAGATACCTAATTCCTCGAGTTATGTCTGAATCACATCCCCCTTTTTTCAGAGCTTTCAGTAACTAATTTGTACAAGGTTATCATATACTATTCCCTGTGCATTCTGCTGGCAACCTAGAAACCTGACTTGGAACATGAATGTTGAGGTTTTGAAGTGCCCAAAGGACCCTTCTCAGTGTGGAACTCTTTAGGTAGGCAGAAGTAGTTACCTAGGAGCCTAGAATCTGGAAATGGCCTCAGTGTCCCTCTAAAGGAGTCCATCTCTCTACAGTGATTACCGTTCCTGATGTTTTACTCAGGAGGACCTGAATTCCAGGTCACCACAATGGAGCGGTGCACTGTGACATAGGTAACACAACTTGTGGAGGGTTCTCTGTCCTGAAGAAATAGGCAAAAAGGTGGGACAAATTCATGCTGTGAAGCTGAACTAGAAGTTCACTTTCACTGTCTGTACTGGGCACATGCCAGAGTGGTTCACTGTTGTCATTCACTACAAATTTCTTTCCATCCTGTTTCCATTTGATTGTGTGAGACATCCCCAGAAAGCTGTATTCCTTGGTGATGTGGTTCAGATTCCAGAAAACATCATGAGCAGAGATATGATCTGGACATTTAAATTTGGCTCATATGTTAAACAGTTTTCTAGAAATAGCTGTAAACTAAATCACAAGCTGGTGTGCAGCGTGCAATGCATAATGTCATGGAGAGACGAGCCATTGTGCCACAAAGCAGAACCCTGTGCAGTGGACTTCCGCGTGCTGAAGGGATTATTAACTACTATCTCGTGAAACAATCTTTTCATTACCTGAAGTTAAACAATTTTTCCAGAAAAATTAAGGTATTTCAAACATCCTGCCTTCTCTTAGCTTACATGGAGGCTTTCTATAGCACTGTCATATTCTTAAGATCTGAGGAGGTAGCCCATACCCCCTGGGTGCTGCGAGGGCTGGCTGCTGCTCCAGGTAAGCCAGAAGAGAGTGCAGAGAGGCAGCAGGGCTGGCAGGGGCCCAGACCTCAGCCAGAAGGGGCTGGGGTGCTGAGCAGCACGTCAGGGTTGGGCCGGGTCTGGAGACCAGCCCAGCGATCACGCGGCCACTCTGCAGGGCTTAGATGGCACCAAGGCCGAGCCAGAGAGCCCCAGCAGTGGGGCTGGGTCAGAATAGGAATAAGAAGCTACTCCAAGCCCCTGCTTCCAGCAAGGGAGCTGGCCTTGGGCTCAGGACCCACACCTTCATCCTCTAGTTGCATCACTGGAAGGGGAAGGCACTCAGGGGACTGGCAAGGTCTGGGGCAAATAGAAGCTGCAAGTTTTAAGTAAAAACTTTCATAATAACCAGTCAAAATAGCTGAAGGGTATTTAGAAAGAAATTTGTTAATGTAGGCAGTACTACAAGTTTTTTATTGATTCTCTCTCAGTCTCTAAATGCTGGTGATTAATTTACACCCCGAAGCGCGACTTTTTGCCACAATCATTAGTGGGAACATAGAATATGTTGATCTCTCAGCAAAGCCAGTGATATAACCTGTGCTATTTGGCATTACTATGAGGGAAAAAAAGAACAAATACTTGTAAAATGCCTGGGATAATGACTTCTGTGATAGCAGTAAAGGGTCCCAACTTTTTTCTAACACTAACAGGGGGCTTTTATTTTTTATCCCTAAAACCTCATCACCCTGCTATGCTGTAAAGATCAGTTTAGTCATAACCTAGCTATTAATTCTCTTCCAGCTATGGATTTAGGGGAATAATAAATATGCATTTCCAAGATCTACAAAGGCAAAGAAGATTATTTTTCTGTATGCTAGATTTCTTGAATCAACAAAAAGTGACACAAAAGCTCCAAGGCTTGATTAGGCCACTGGTTTATCTAATGCAGTATCTTGTTCCCAACTCACAGAACTCAAACAGCAGCATCTTTCTGAATTTTAAATCTATGCATCATAGTGTTCCGCAAATTCACTTTATATGGCATAAGTAGCCCACAGTGACCTCAATATCTTAGAAAATCTGGCCCATCTTATGGTCTTGCATAGCTGTGACTGTTTACTGGGGCACTTGCCAATTGACATCATAAAAGGCTGAAAAACACTTCAGAATTTTACTGCATTTTTTCACCTGTAGCTTTGTGCTAAAGCCAGTGAAGTTTGGAATATTTCTGGATCCATGCCCACAGCTCCCAATGGCTAGTCAAAGATTTTGTAAGGCCTTCTTACTTGACTTTACAAAATACACTCCAAAAGCAGATCAAGATTTCTCAGTAATACAGGCAGAACTGTATTGTCATCTGAAGAAAAGAGCTAGAGTCAAACACTTGGTATTAGGAGAGAAAGGGGAGGAGGTAGAGCCAGTGTTCTGCTGTGCTGAAAGGAATGCACGAGTTGAACTCCCTAGGTTTGTATTTCAGGTTAAGAACCTTTGTTCAGTAGATATACTAACTTTGGAAGTTAATAATTTACCATCTACCCTGAACAGAGGAAGGAAATAGGAAAAAAAAATAAGCTCTAAGCTCCAAAACTAGCAGAGGATTTTCAAAAACTGTTGACCAAATGACCAAAAGTGGTTCTGGCCAGAAGGCTCCCTGAGAAGCATTGTTTAAGACCTGCCAAGCAAAGGGAAGATAAACATTGAGCTGGCAGCCCAAAGACAACTTCCCAAAAACATCTAAGCAAAGGATCAAGTAGAACAATTGATAACTTGTCTTACAGCTTTCTTACAGATAAAACAAGGCTTTGAAGATTTAGTGCATCCAGTGTAATAGATTCTTTCTTGGCTCCTTAACTTTTGTGCTCATTTTGTTTGTAGTAGTGAAGAAGCTTTGCAGGTATTGAGCCCATGGTGCCTTTACCAACGTAATTGGTCTCTTTAGGCTCATATTTGATGCTGCTGTTAGGCTTGTCTCCAGTTCTGCAGCATTATGGAGACTGAGATGAATTAGGTCTTCCATCATAGCCTGCTCCCCTTCAAAGCAAGTTGCATCAGACTCTGCAAAAGCCAGAATTACTTGTTTTGCTCAGGAAAATTTGTACAAACATTTGTCAACTAAATAGACCTTATCACAATAAATTCACAGTGTACGGAACTAGTAGTATAGCTATCCCTTCTTTTAGTATAGGAATTATCTCAAGCAAGATTTTCCATAGAAGATACTCTTTTGATACATAACCCTTGATGATGTTCTAAAAAAGAAGGAAAAAGAGAAAGTAGCAATAACATCTTTCTAGTAGATTCCTTGTGGTATATGAGAACACACAGAGGTTACAAAATTCACAGTCACACAGTGACTATGTTACCTTTCTTATTGCAACAGTAGATTTGAATTCTGGATTTATAGTTGGTGATGACAGATTCAACATATCAGTAACTTGATTGGTATAAAATACCATATAGCTATAGTGAGGGCAAAACTCACAATGTCACCTCGACATGTCACTTGTGATGTTTCATGAAAGCTGAAAAAAGGCAGGAACTTGCTTTTCATGTAGTGACCCAGGAACTTTAGAGACCTCATTTTAGAAATGTAGCGCAAATCAGTATGTTAAATACACGATTAAGTTAACATGAAATTAAGACTTTTTCTAGTGCTTATAGAGGACACATAGTCCTGATGGTCACTGCTGTGATCTGAGCACTGCACAGCCAAATGCAAACAGGCAGACAAAGAAGTCGCATTAGAGAAAGAGTGTCAGCATAACCAACTGCTTGTTTGTTTGTGCTTGCACCAATCTGGCAGCGATGCTGGATCCAATGCATTGTACCAGATTATTCACACTTACTACAATTCATTTATTCCACAGACCTCTGTTTTGTAAAATGTTCTTTTAGTTTGGAAGCAGAGGGAATGCCTGATACTTTCTCATCCATGCAACAAGTTATGTATATTTATATACATCCTGCACACACATGTATAGATACAGATAAACATAGAAAAAAATGAAAAGCTTTGTTTTGTTTTTTTTTGCTTTCTTCATCACTTTTAGCATCAGAGAGGGTGACATTGCCTAGATAACTTTTATTCACAGGAAGAGATAAAATTATGTGATGCCACAGATATCAGCTACTAGGTAGATTGTGCATTGTTGACACCTGTTTATTCTTATGCATATTATTTCTGACAGCTTGAAAGGAAAATTATATTTGAAATTTTTAAGGAAATATGATTCAGAAAAAATCAGTGACAAAGGGAAAATGTACTTGAAGAAGTGTGGATCTACTTCTTTGTTATAGAAATGGCTGTTTGCCTTTTCTGCATAAAAATATTTTGATAATCACTATGAATGGAAAATACATCTAGTCTGACTTTCAAGTTTCTTATCCCAGATGCTATTAATAATTTTGGTTGGGAAAATTGCTATAGACAAAGGCTGTGGCTTTACTTTTCAGATGAATTGCCAGTGGTGTCATATCAAAGACATGATAACTGTGTAAACTAATGCTGAGGTTTGCATAAAAATTATTACTTGTGAGACATTTGCCATCCATTCTAACACTGTCAGTCATCTTCAGAAGGAATGAATGAATTCTGAGTTTTATAGTAAAAACCTAATGATATCAGAGAAGTTCTTACAACTTAACAGGAGTAGGCTTTGAGTGTATATTGGGTGCACCAGGTCTGCTAACAGCTCATTTCCCTGTGTGAGGAGAGGATAAGAGGTCTCAATATATTGCTATACCTGAAACACGAGATTACTTATTTTTCAGACCCAAATTATTAATTTCTAAAACAAATAAAAGGAAAATTTTCCTGGAAGATTAATTATTATGACTGAAAGTCCCTACCAACAAAATTACCGACACCCCTACTCAAAAAATCAAGCAAATATGAATGTTTATTTTTCTATCTCTAACCTGATGAACATGGTATAATTTCAGCAAGATCTTAAATTAATGAAGTCTAGTGGAGCCATCTGACTTGGAAGCACTCCACGTGGATGTTGATTAATATGCTTGTATGTGTTTTCTGTATGTGCATATGCATTGCGAATCTGATTCCACGTACTCAGAGCCATATGTTACAGCAGTTCACAAAATAATACCATATTTTACATTGTGATTTTACAGGCTTGCTTATTATTTAAGCATCCGTCAAGATTATAACTACTCCAAATTATTTCCCTGCATGCACAAGCTAACTGGAGGATTTCTTTACCAGGCTGCTTAACATCACCTTATACAGCCATTGCTTCTCATTCAGCCACATCTATGATTGGTATCATCTCTCTGTCCTTAGATAACTGGATTTTTAATTCTCAAAGCAATTCTTTCACTGTGAGGCTACAATAATTTTTAAGAGGATGAAAAATCCTTATTTTTATATGCAAGGAATAACCCACACACATTTCAACTTGATCTTTGTCTTTGCTTAACTCCCCAGCTGCCTGGGGAAAGCAGGACAAGACATTCAGTGCAGGTGAATGACAGAGCTCAGGGAGGGCAGGGGCATGGACATGCTCCCTCTCTCCCTGCAGAGCTCCTCACTTCTCTCTCCACCTGAGTTTCTGAGCCACATTTCAAGGACAGAGAATGCCCATTGACTACATGGAAATCAATACCATACAGGATGGCACTTGATTAGTTTCTAAATTAAGATGAAGTAGGGCTTTTTGTCTGTTTTGAATGGACAGCCCCGGCTGCCAAGGCATGGCTTGTGGTGAGCCTTGCTGGAGGAGCCTAGAGGGAGCATGGGGAGATCCTCAAGCTTCCACGGATAAAAATTTAGGTTTCCCCACTCTGCCATTGTAATCCATGCACAGAAGATGAGAAAATAAATAGTAAATTAGTAGCTGATAAGTAACATTGAGGGACATTCATAGGCTAAGTTAGTTACTGGTAGTTTAAAAGAAATTATGCCTAACTTTCTTGCAAGTGAAAATTTCTGACCCCACGTATGAGTTCAAGCTCAGCCAAGAAGGGCCTTAGCCTTTGAATCATTTGTAGGGTTTTAAGACATAGGGACACTCTCTTCCATGGTTACAAGTGTGCTTGTGTGGGAAGTTAATTTATGACCGATTCTGTGGAAACCTAGCTTTTGTTTAATAAGCACTTAGGGCACTTCACACATTGCAGCTTGTTACTATTATGCCAGAAGTAGTTAACATTTACTATAACGTGTATTTTTGTTGTATTTTTTCCTGGAATAATGGGAATGTGCTCAGAGAGAATACACAGCAATATTTAGACTGTAAATTTTTCTTTGTTCTCTTCTACACCTATATTTTATTCTTATAGCAATTTTTTTGCGTGACAGAGCATCTTTCTGAAGCTGTACTTTAGAAAAAATGCTGTTCGAAATTTTGCTAGCATATGGAAACCCACCATCTATGGAGAAACTGGAGGCATTTCAAATGACTGATACACAATAGCAGTGGCAGATTTGCAGTGACCTGAGCAAATTAACATTAAGTACAAGTCAGGGAAAGGACACATCAACTTCTTAAACAAGCTACACCAGGAAAAAGAAGAAATCACAGGGAACAGTTTCTAGGAGTTAGACTTTCATGTATATTATTCATTAAATCTTAAAACCAGGAGAATTTTCTAGAATGGATTCTCCAAAACGTCAATATTTTTGCATTCAGTATAAATTGAAAAAAAATTTCATTATGAGTTCTACAGTGCATGATTACCAGTACTCTGCATCATACTGGCAGTGTGAGAAACCAGGATAATCACAGATCAAGATTATGAAGTTTTCCCCAAATTCAGAGCTGCATGCCAGGTGTTTGCCAGGTCAGTATAAGTAGCAGTAAAGGATCTGCAGAATGCAATCCAACATCTCGTGTGGCTGTAGAGGCAGTTCCCTCAATCTACAGCTGTGCATCACAAGTGAACACCTTGTAAGAACTCTGCCTGAGATTCTGCAGATTTGCCATGACAATTCAAATTTTGTCTTTACGGCCATGCAAGCCTAATTATTTCTTACTTGGTATAAGACAGAGAATCTGACCCTGTAACAGCCCATAAAACTGCTGTGAGAACAAATGGGGAGAAAAAGGCAGTCATATGGGCAGTTCAGGCCACCCCTGAATACTTCGCAGTAGTGTGCACATACAGCGCAATACACTCTGAAATATGGTATCAGCTAAAACTGCACAATGTCTCTAGAGCGTAACTATTGAGGGTATGTAGTATCGGGTTTTTATTTACCGTACAGTGTTTGTGATGCAAGGTTTTGGTAGCTGGGCATTACGGGGTTGGCTTCTGAGAGAAGCTGCTAGAAGCTTCCCTAATGTCCAACAGCTCCAATGCCAGCCAGCTCCAGGACAGATGTGCCACTGGGCAAGGCTAAGTCCATCATTAATGGCAGTAGTATCTCTGGAGTAACATACTTTAAAAGGGTGAAAAAACCCACCTGTGCAACTGCAACCACAGAGAAGTGAGACTGTGTGAGAGAAACAGCTCTGCAGACACCAAGGTCAGTGAAGAAGTAGGAGGAAGAGGTGCTCCAGGTGCCAGAGCAGAGATTCCCTGTACCTTGTGGTGAAGACAATGGTGAGGCAGGTTGACCCCCTGTCCATGCAGCCCATGGAGGTCCATGGCAGAGCAGATGAATGCCCAAAGGAGGTTGTCACTCCATCAGAAGCTCAAGCTGCAGCAGGCTTCTGGCAAGGTCTGTGGACATTTAAAAAGAGGAGCCCACATGAGGGAGCTCAGGACTCCTGAACAACGAATCAATATGATTTTGCAGAAGCCCAAACTTACTGGCAAACTCTTAGTCCAGTGTTACAAAGGAGTCTGCTATCTCCTAAAGCTGTTTCAGTCCTACTTTCTTTCGTCTCCAATTGTATTACAATTTTTCTACAAATTCCTTTAGTTTCTCTGAACTTGTTCTGCTTTCCTCCTTTGCCATTTAACTCATCTCCTCTCCAGTTCATGCATTATTCTCTGCCAACTCAAAGGCTCATGTGCAGAGCATTCACTTCATGAACTTTCTTTTCCACTTAGTGCTCTAAAGCCCTTTTCTCATCTGCTGAAGTCTCAACACTCCTGTGGATGCCACCCAGCTATTGCCAGCTATTTGCTGTGTATGCACACAGTCCCCAGCTGTCCCCTAGCCAGCTCACGTTTGGTGAAAAAATTCTGCAAGTCAGCAAGCTGGTCTTTTTCCAAGATTGGAACAGGGTGGCATTCCTCAACCTGCTTACATGCTTTCTCAGTAGCAGCCCTCTCACTTGTGTGAGTTACCTGCCAAAGGGTCAGCCCATTTCTGGGTCTTCCCTTCTCTCTTATCAGTTACTCACCCGAGGGTCAGCTGATCTCTGGTCCTTAGTAGAAACACCTGGTTTGACACAGCTGTAAACTCATTAAGGTCAGGACTGCCTATAGCCCATTCCTGTGCTTCTACTATAGGGCTTTTTGCAGACAAGAAAATAAACGTGCTACAAGCATTTTTTACATCAGAATCCCAAATCTGTTCAACACATAAATCTATCCTAAATCCATACAAGACAGTATTACTTGATAAAGATGGGCTGGGGCACACTATTGCTTTTCAATTACACTACAATAATACATTATAACACCCACACTGCAACAGGTTTGCTGGCAGGACTTGTGATCCCACGAGGGACCCACACTGCAGCAGTCTGTTCCTGAAGGACTGCACCCCATGGAAGGGACCCACACTGGAGCAGAAGCAGAACTGTAACATGGGGGAAAGACTCACACCAGAGAAGCTTGTGGAGAACTGTCTTCTGTGAGAGGGGCCCCATACCAGAGCAGTGTGAGGAGTCCTCTCCCCAGGTGGAAAGGAGCAGCAGAAACAACACATGGTGAACTGACTGTAGCCCCCACTCCCAATCCCCCTGCACTGCTGGGAAGGAGGAGGTCGTAGAGAAAATCAGGAGTAAAGTTAGGCCCAGGAAGAAGGTGGACAGGGAGGTAAGATGTTTTTAAGATTTGAGGTTTTTCTTCATTATCCTACTCTGTTTTTTTTCCCCAAGTCAAGTCTGTTTTGCTTATTATGGTAACTGATGAATGAACTCTCCCTGTCCTTAACTCAAAAGCCTTTTTTTATCTATGTCTTCTGTCAAGTTGAGCAGTCATAGGGTGGCTTTGGTGGGCATCTGGCATCCTGTCAAGGGTTAACCCATCACACACAGCAAATTCTACTAAGGTAACTACACTGATAGAAATATTGATTATACACCAGCTGGTTTTATACATGTTGTATTTGAATTTATGTTCATGGCATCCTCTTCACAGTTGTGCAAATATTTACATGCTTAGCAGGGCAAAGACCCTTAATAACTTTTCAGGTAAGATGAGTCTGTCTTTAAAACTGGAGATGAAATGAGGAAATACACAAATCTGTGACTCATCATTGCCATCCACCATTATTGTCACCTCCACAGCTAGACCAATACCTTTTGAAAGCCGCTTGTTTTCAAGGACTTACATAAGTGAAATGTCCAGGGGTTTACAGCATGCTTTATCTCTTGGAAGAATTTTTCTATCTTCTAGCACTGTAAACTTGCGATCTCCCTTCTGTCTTTTCCTTCTGGCTATGCAGTGTAGTATGTATGCAGTATTTTTTTATATTTCTTTTAGGTTTCTGATATCTTAATTTATTACCATGTCCACTTGATTTGGTTCTCTACTTAATTCTGTCTCCCTCCTGCAATTGGTGAGAACTGAGTTTCGTTTTGCTTTTGAAACACTACTTCTTCAGTGACAGAATATCAATGCTGAAGAAATTGTAAGGTCTGGGTTTTTAAATTTGTGCTAAAGAGACTGATGTGCAGAACAACTCTGAATGCACTCTAAGTAGTTCCTACTTCCATTTTGCTTCTACCTTAATAGGTATCAACTTTGTTATTGTGTAGAAGTTTTGCAAGACTATATTTTCATTGCTTGCATTCCATTTTCTTTAATTCCATTTAATTTTAATTCCATTTTCATTAACATGTCTTGGTCCCCAGGCTGTATTTGATGCCACAAATTCCACGTTCTCTCATTTATCTAATCTTTTAACTTGCTCAGGACCTTATTTTGACAGCCTCATTTAAAATGAACAGTTACTTAGTCCATTATTACTCTCTCATACTGAAATCAGTTGGCATCTTATAGGTCATCTTTAGCGCAAAGACAGCAAAAATTGGTTTTCACATATCTGCAGAAAAGTAATAGTTTCTACTGGTTTTTATTAAATGATGCATTTCAGGTTACCTATTTGCCTATATATTGTAGCCATTGAACTCTATCCATGTATTGTAGCCATTGAATAGCTTTCCACTCCAGAGTCCACTGATTCTCAAGAGCAGTCACTAGTATCATTTTCCCTGAGACAGATTTTTTACAAGATGGTGATATCTGCTTTTTAAAATTTTATTTCTTCTCTCTTTTGGTCTGATTTTTCTTCATATTCATTTGCGGCTTGATTTCGCCCTTGTTTTAATTTAATTTACTCTTTACTGTGTTCAGCTAGGTGTACATGTCAACTTGAGAAAGTGAAACCCTGATGTATCTCACTGAATTTTAAAAATCTGAGGTTCTGAATTTAGGAATTTAAGATAAATGAAGAAAAAATTTCAGTGATTCAGACTTCCTAAAAGTTCAGTAGGCCTTTGAAGATGATTATTCCTCTGTACTTACAATAAAGCTCTGGAAACAGGCACTTCAGTTATTGAGATTGTAGGTGGAGTGAATCTAAATGCTATTTCAAGATTTCACACATCAGATGAACGTGTTGCTAGAGAAGTTATGCCAATTGATAATCATGTTTCTAACCTGGGTTTGCTTGACTTTAACTTCCAGCAACTGCATCTTGTTGCTCCTTTGGTAAAACAGAATGGGATTGTTAAGCAAATTATCCAGTCTCCAAATAAACTTCTTATCTGTCTTGAAAACCTCTTTTACTTTCCTACCATTCTTAACAGCCTTCCAGCAGTGCCATGTGCTGCATGAAGGCTTGTGGGTACCCTTCGTGTCTTGGCTGTTTTGTCTTCATGTGTCCAACTGTTGCATTGGGTATTTCAGGCACTGGGGTACAGATCCTTCTGAGCTCCTAAATATTTTTCTTTTTCTCTCAAATACTGCATTCTCTCACATGCTACTCTCTTGCACATGCAAGATTATGCCCAGTTGTTGCTCGTGAATGCTTGATTTGTGCTTGTCTGTTCTCACCTGTGTGTTGCTGGCAAGGGTGCCCCTGGGCAATGGGGCCATAGACCTCTGCAGAGCTGTCCCCCTCTGTAGAATTCTCTCAAATTATGACACTTTAACATTCCTGTTATATTCCATTTTAAGAAGACAAAATATTTGAATCCCAAACTATACCTTGATTCTTTTTGGGTAAATTATTTCTATAGAAGTGAGCCCTAAGAAATAAAACCCTCAATGACAGTCAATGCCTCACCTTCAGAAAGACATTTTCCAGAAATTCTAGTTGGGTTTAGTAGCAATGGAAGAACTGATACAAAGTACAGTGTACATTATGTGAGACAAACATTCTATAATTATAGTAACTCTGATTTCAGAATTCCTTCCTACGCACAATATAGTATTCCAGGACAAACTAATGCACATACATTTCAGTATTGCTCTATATCCCTGTTTACAGAACCAGAAAATCTTTCTAATGTCATTTTTTTTCTTTATAAATTATGCTGATCCAAATGTTATTTTCTAACTACAGGGCTCTGATGCAGCTGGTGCTGTCTCACACCAATAAGTCTTTTTTCTGGACATTTCTGTCATCTGAAAACCGTATGTACTTTTAAAAGAATATATTTATATCCTTAAAGTGATTCATTGAACCAGAACACTTTTGTTTCCTGTTTTTCTGCTAACTTCAAGCTAACCTTTGCTGCAGTGCAGAAATGAAAACCAACTGAATCATGTAACCCATTGTTTATACATAGAACCAATGCATCTAAGACAGATGTAAGCTCTGTACTGCATGTGAACTTTCTGTCTACCTTGTTCACTATTACAGAGGATTAGAATTGAAGACACCTGCTTCTAGTGGGCTAACAGTTATCATGGGATTCATACAACATTTCTGTAGGTAGACATTGATAACATTACAGTTATCTGCAGCGGGTAGATTTTTAGTTCTCTCTTCAGCTGAAGCACGGTAGATATAAAAATGTACCCACCCAGTAACCTCCAAAAATCTTATCTCTGTAACAGAGTGCATAGGCAAATATGCAGTATTTGTGTTAATAACTTTCAGCAGTATGAGTTCCTTGAAGCTGTTATATCACATCAGCACCAGAACAAACATGGGCACCGACCAGAGTCTGGCTGCTCCCTGTTGTGGCTGCCAACCCAGGGTTCAGCTGTCCAGGAGCAAGACCCACTTTGATGAAGCTCAGTTTGGTGACTTTAACCCAGCATCTCAGAAGAATAAAATATTCTTGAGCTACAAGTGAATTCATAGGCTAAAGACCTGTGACAGAAGGAAATAAAAAGATACAAGTGCTTTTTGAGCTAGTATTAGTAAGCCAGAAACTCAGGAAAAAATAGAGTGAAGGAAAGGTATGAAATCATGAGGGGGAAAAAAAAAAAAAAAGCAGAGTCAGAAGGTTAGCTCATGTTTTCAAGATAAGCAATTTCCAATGAGTGACAGAAGCCAGCACTTCCCTGCTGAATTCTCAGCCATCAGTCATTAACAATCATTCCTCTAATGCCTTTGCTGTGGTCTTGAAGAAATTGATGCTTAGCCTTATATCATTTTAGTCTTGCCTTGCAACTGTGTAAATAACTGCTATATACTCATAAATAGTTCATGAACTCGCTTTCAGAAGGTCTGCATGTGGTAGAAGATGCCCAAACCAAATTGCTCAGGTATTATGCCTGTTTTAAATGTAGGCAACAACGTGTATCTTAGCCCTATCTCTGTTGTGTTGCATAGAGGTATATATAGAGACTGGTCTTTACAGGTCATTTCTCATCAGTAATTCAGCTATTTTACACTGGTAGAAATAAGAGGAGGTGATGAAAAACAGTGATCTAGATGTCATTTAGATGCATCTATTCCAGCAAACTAACCTCCTACCTGTTTTCTCAAAGGTCTGTATATATGTATGTGCGTGTGCGTGTAGAAAGGTAAAGGTAGCTGTGCTAGAAATCCTCACACTGCTTCAGTCATTTGTCACCCACAGAATATATTCCTATGCACACTGAAGCATATTACAATCTCCAGTGGGAAAAGGGAGCCTTTCAAATGAACACTAACAGCCAAATGCTAGGATTATCCCTTGTCCTCTCTTTGTAATTGTAATGTAATTGACATCCTACATTATATTTCCATTTCAAAGAAACAAGGAGCCCTATTCAGCAGCTGTGCAATCACTCTCCAATTACCACTCCAATTTAGTCTACATAGATACTCCTGGTGGCCCAGGTTTTAGATTTCACTTCTGTATTAGAATAAAACATTTAAACATCATTTTAAAGGTCAATAATTATGCGAGTGAAAGATATTTTTATAGGCAGCAAATTTTTTTACATTTATTCTTGAAATGATGATAGCCATTGCAGTGCAAACTGTCCTGTCAACAAAGAATCTAATAAAAGAGCTACTGTCATGATTAGTTTTGGCTTAGATCTAAGCCACTGCTTATAGCAGTTTAATGTATGCACTATCACTTACGTGTGTTCTTAATGTAGTTGTGGTCAACATATCTGTGAAAATAAAATGTTCAGTAGCATTACTTTTTTCCCAAAGGAGTAGGCCAAATTCTTCCACTTTTATTATGTCTACTACTTCAGACAATAAGCAGCTCTTCCTCTGGAAATGAGCAAATTAATTGTTTTCTATTTAGACAGTTTGCCTCCTGAAAACGTGTGTCCTGAAGGACATCATCAGAGTAGTAGGAAGTCAAGTTCTTGAGTGAATTACAGTTGTGGAATTTTTAACTCTGTATTTAGAATACAATCTGAAGAGGATTTTCATTGATTTGGAAAACAAATAATACAGTCTTGATGACTTAGAGAACTTAACAGAAATTATGACTCCTTCAGGCTGCAAAAAACTGTGAAGACCCTTGTGCAGCACATGAAACCCACCTCTCAAGCACATAAAGTTTCCATTAATACTAGGACAGAGATTGTGTGGTCTAAAAGAAAAAAGACTAATGAAAAATACAAAATACAGCATTATTGAGAGGCAAAATTTAGACTAAGAGGATATGATATACTTAATAAAAGCCACCGCAAGTCTGATTTTTTATGAAGTAATCCAAAATATTTATTACTACCTCAGAGCTAAGACACAAGGCGAAAAAATCCCTTCTTTAAAATTGCGAATGAAGAAAACAAAAGTGGCCCACTTATTTTTTCATTCAAGTATTGTAAAGATGTTCTCATAAAATGCTCATTCTGTCTTTCATGTTAAACTCTTGCGATGGAATTTCTCTAGGCAGTTTTCTATGTAATATAACAAAGAATTTATTTATCACAGGATAGGTTTTATATTTATTTATTGGTGCAATGAGATTTATTTTGTCTCCTTCATTTGTGAAGACAGTTTAATAGAAAGGCCCCATTTTCATTTAACCTGCCCTTCTAACAGAAAACCCTCTCTGGGAACTGCTGGGTAATCTAATGCGGTTTCAAAACCTGGCATAAATGAAGGTGAAAATATGTGGATCAGAAAGAAAAAGCAAATGCTGCTTGAAATGAAATATCTCAGTAACAGAGAGATAATATTTTGGATTTTCTCCAGAATATTAGTATTTCATCTGGCATATCAATTGTATATTCCATATGCCATTTAAGGGGTATAGGGATTTCTCAGAGAAATATCATGTCTAGGTATCAGCATCCATGCTGCTTTCAGCTGCTTAGACAGTGAAAAAGTGTCTATCCAGGTATTTTGAAGATATTTTGAGCCTTAAGTTTTATTATTCAACCTCTGTACAAGTAGTCTGTAATTCAGACCTATTTTCTATCATGTTTGTGAACTGTACACTCAACGTGGTTGCCTTGCTGAAGGACCACAGATTCCAGTTCTTAAGTTTGCTGTCACATGGACTGCTCTGTGGAGATCATGAAATGAGCTTTACAAGTATGGAAACTCACTTTAGGTTCTTATTTCTGTCTTAAGCACCAATAAAATAATGTAATTGTCTATTCACCAGACCTTTTCCTTTATAGGTCCAGGATTCTACAGTTCTGAAATCATTCATTTATTTATTTTACTTCCAAGGGAAGAAATCTGATTAATATAAATTCTGAAGAATAAGTTAGATATCTTTAAATATGACAATCTTACATACAAGCTGTTGTATATTTGTTGATATGGAGCTTCCCAGTGTTGTGGTTTAAACCCAGCTGTTAACTAAGCCCCACACATTTGTTTCCTCAATTTCCTTCCTCTCCCTGGTGAAGAATCAGAGGAGCAAAACTGAGAAAACCCACGGATTGAGATAAGGACAATTTAACAGGTAAAGTAAAACAGTGGAATTCATTCACCATGCCCCATGGGCAGGAAGGTGCTCGGCCATCCTGAGGAAAGCAGGGCTCCTCCCTAGGGGTGCCTTGGGAAAACAAATGGCATCAGTGAGAACATCCCCCACCCTTCTCTTTCTTCCCCAGTTTTATATGCTGAGCATGACACCATATGGTGTGGGATATCCCTTTGGTCAGCTGGGGTCAGCTGTCCCAAATATGTCCCCTCTCAGCTTCCTCACTGGCTGGGATGAGTAAGAAGCAGGAAAGGCTCTTGGCAATAACGAAAACATCCCGGAATTATCAACGCTGTTTGAAACACAAATTCAAAACATAACCCATACCAACTACTATGAAGAAAATTAACTTTACCCCAGCCAAAACCAGCACATGCAGTTTTACTACTTTTTTCTCTTATTGTAGCTAAAATAATTTTAATTACATAAATACTACATTTCCCATATAATTTACTGGATACATTATGGGAATAAAACAACTATATGGTAGCATAAAGTATAAAAACCTCTGCCCAGGCTGTTTCATTTGTATTTATTTATTTATTGAGTATGTTTCTCTACAGACCTACATGCCAGAGAAATAGTGATGAAAAGACTGCTGTCAAGAAAAACTGAAAAACCGCTTACTTAATTTAATCCTGTAATGACCTTGATTTTATTAATACTGGACTGGACGTAATTCCTCCTGGAGAGTCACAGTACTATTTCCTTCCTTGTACTGGAAAATCATGTTCCTAGATGAGTCAACTATGGATTTGAAGCTCTGCTGCAGAGTTAACTCATATTATCCTAAATTGGGTTAAAATAAATGGTTTCCTCACACATGTCCCTCAAGAAAAAAAAAAAAAAGGAAGAAAAGGAGAGAAAAAAAGAAAATGCATGTAAACTACCCATTTACACTGCTGAATTGTACCTAGTGTTTGAATTTGTAAGCAGGAAGCAACTTTATAACACCTCTTTGCTTGTTTAGTCTCTGAATTCAGTTCCCATCACAGAGAAAGACAAGGTGATCACTAAGATACTGTCACTCACAGTCAAAAAAGGCCAAGTATATCTTACTGTGATGAAATCTCCCCTCTAGCAAACAAGGGTGACCAGCTAATCCACACACCTTGTTGAAAGGATTCTAGAAAGGTTTGAATTAGCATCCCAGTTTCTCAGTCATGGTACCAAGGTCACAAACCCCAGCTTTCTGAATTACACAGTGGCTGCTCACATGCATATTTGCATTACCTATCAATAACATGTGCTCAGAGATCAGATCAAAACAAAGAACGTTTTTTCAAATTTTGATAGCTATAACAACAAACTAACTTGAAAGTTAGGAACAAGAAAGTATTGGTAGGTAAAGGGAATAAAAGTACTCACCCTCTGGTTAAAATTGCTTTGTCATAGTGAATGGCATTCTTTGTCTCGTGTAACATCATTTAAATATTGATGAGTGAGTAATTTTTTTTATTCTTAAGTGTGGTGAAGTGTTTCCATTAATTTGTATTAAAAATGTGTATATGTTGTGCAAGCTTCTTTTTTCTTTGTCTTCTATGTGATTAGTTCTTTCTAAAATTTATGCTGACTGGTAAAAATAAGATCTACATATTATGATTTTCATGTAGAGAAGCATGGTTTAAGAATCAAGCTATAATATTGTCTTCTATATAATTCTTGCACCTGTTGATAGATTTTTCTCTTATAGCATCACTTTTTTATTAGCTTGAAGTACCTGATAAATTTTAATTAAAAGTTTTATTTTGATCTCATTCATCTCTGAGCAACAAATTATCCTAGTGATGAATTTAATGAGCATAATCTTGGAAATGTGCCCATGCAATATACTTTTCTTTCTTATAATCAGTTTTGCATCCTTTGCTTGAAAAGGATCTGCAATGACATGATCTTTTTACTCCAATGACATCTAAAGCTAAGTAAAATCAGGGACATCTTAGGCTTTTTGGAAAACGTCTTTTGGAATCAAAAGAACTAACACTAGAATGTATCAAATTAGAATATGATCCATCTGAAATAATGAGTGGTAGGTGTTCAGAGAATGGAGCCAATTTGCTTATCTTAAAATAAAATTACTGTCACCGTGTGGTTTTTCTGACTGAATCATTCAACTTCTTTTGTCATACATACTTTGGCTGATATAATAATATTCCATTCTCACAATTTCCTATATTAGTAAGCCTCCCATTGTATCACATAGTGGTATTTCTAAGATGAGCAAACTGCTTACCGAGAAAAGATGCCTCTCCTTTTATCAGACCATTAGGAATGAAATCTTGATCACCTGGATCCTACTTGTTGCAGTTTCAAACCGTTTATGTACGATTGCAACCAAACTCATACTGCATAATTAAAATAAATAAACCAGGGACTTTTATTAAGAAATCTTAGACATGAATTGATCTATTTAAAAATAATAAAAGTATTATATTAAAATCTAGAAACATTCCTATTTCTTTGTTGTTTTTCAATCCATCTGAATTTTCAGCTGGTTGGGTTGATGAAAGAAACTCTGATATCCAGTTGGAATGGATGAGAGGGTAAGAATTTGGCTTATAATACAATTTGCTTTATCTAGATGGTCAGACATGGCAGCAAAATTCTGATTTCACAGTAAGTCACTAGAAGACCCTGGCACTGCCATGAGTCATTGCAGGGGTGGATGACAAACCTTTAAAGTAGGAAAGGAAGCATAACCCGAACTTTCTAAGTTGTGCTGGTTCCACTGGGAAGCTGTGCCATCTTGTGTTCAATTAGAAGATAAATCTGGTTTCCCCAGAGGACAGGAAGTGTAGGGCTTTATGAGTTCTTACCTTTTCTAAAATAAGTGCAGGCATAAACTCATTGGCCTGTGACTACAGTGTAAGGGTAAACTCTCAGACAAGCTTTTCTTTACGAGCATGAGTGGTACATTTAACATCACACATGAGTTTCTGCTAGTTTATCAAACTCCAGATTGCCTAAACTGGACAAGATTAATGCCTTTGTGATAGGTAACATTGCTAGCCACCCAAGCTTGTTCTTCACATTTACAGGAGTATTGCACCACTTAGAGAGTTAACTTCTGTAGATTCTCTCTAATAAATCAGCAGAAAAAGTGCTTCTTTACTTGCTGAAATGTTAGTCATAAATTGAATGAGATTATCACTTGTTTGTGCTAAAAAAATTGAATCATGTCAGTCATTAATGGATTAGCTGAAAACGCTGTTAAGGTACAGATATTGTGAGTGACCTCTTCTGGAGCCCGCAGAAAGATTTAAAGTCCTGCTTCTGAAAAATCCCATGGAAGTCCTTCTAGAGAGGAAAATTATGCCAAAGTATAGGACATGATGTAGCAAAAAACAAGGGACAATATTGACTTGTTAGAGATACAAGGCAGATGGGTTGCTTTTCCAGTGGTGTACGAGATGTATTGGTGAATCATGAGTTTCCTGGTTTTGACAGTTTGCTTCCATTTAGCTTATTTGTTTTAGGAAATTTTGCTTTATATGAGAAGTTTGAGAGCTGGAAAGTTGCCTAAAGGCTTGAAGAGGGCACAGTAGGACTATTTGATCTGGGAGATATTTATATTTTTATTCTAAATCATAATTGTTGTATCACTGTTCTATGTAGCCCTGTGTTTATTGGTATGTCACAACTTGGCTTTTTAATGTGCTTGGGATAATTGCTGTTTTTGTGGCAGTTCCTGAAAGTTTTATAAATTTCTAGGTTGTCCTAATTCTTTGTTGACTACAGAGATTAGGAAACAGATGTTGCTCAAGTAAGCACAACCAAAGCAACAGCTTGACTGAGAGACCACAGCTACTGATTTTGCGGAGGGGACCAACTAAGTTTTCAGACCTTCATTATCTGGATTATGTCTTAACTGTACTCTTAGCAAATCAAACTTACTTGAAAGTCACTGATAGTCTTCAATGATTACCATGCATGCTTCTGTTGAACTATGTTGAATGGAAACCTGAAACTCAGTCTGTTGTTTAGGTTTTACATTTACTAGATAAAAAAACACTATGCAGGTTTTTCTGCTGATGTAAACTAAAGCAAAAATACTACAGGAAAATAATCATGAATGGAAAAAAACTAGATGTGTGAAAATTTAACTGTAAAGGAATTTAATTTTGGCAGGAAATGAAGGTGAAACTACTAGGTGCTTGAACATCTGTGTATGTCTCTGAGGTCTAAGTGGAATAACAGACTTTTGCAGCTTTTTTACAAACTGGTACATTACTTGATACAACCTGGCCTTTCAGTGTCAAGGCAGTGCATAATAATTCCTTTCTGAGCTCCTTCTGAAGCCTGACTTGAAGAACTGTGACTCATCAGTTTAACAAGTAAGAGATGGCTAATGTGATATTTGTCATATCACTCTCTTACGCGTTTTTGGCTGTAAAATTAGAGTGCTTTAACCTCTCTAACCCTGTGCCATTTTGGCTTAAAGTATAGATTAGATTGTAGTCTCCAGTGTTTTCTGCCCTGATTATCTGCTCACATTGCTGCTTCCTAGAATGTCTGCATTGCAGGTATTACAGTTCACATTTATATTTAAGTTTTCCTGGATGTAATGGTTCTGTATCACCTCTGTCACTGTTGTCTTTGAGAGGATAAGTCTGGATTCACTGGGAATTACTGGAGCTTTGCAGCCCTTTTTTGATAAACGGCATTCTACTTTATGCTTTCAGGATGTTATGTAACTTTGACATCAGTCAATATGTTTTCCGTGTTGAAGTCTTATCTAACATGTTACACAAAAATCTTGTCTTCAGATCCAGCAACCTGTCACCATGAAACCAAACTTTCCTTTCCTTTGAAAATATTTCATATCTGGATTACTATCCTACCTGAACTAAATGATTCATCTTATTTCTGAAATCTACTTGTGTTTCCATGACATGAAGTGAGATCTAGTAATAATTTCAAATTAAAGGAAGCTAGTAATTAGTTCCTGACACTCATACTCATTCTATACATATATGCAAGCCAATATTTTGTACAAGTGAAACAACAGAATAAAATAGATAAAACTGTGTTATCTGCATAATGACTGGAAGAGTTTATCATTTGTGTATCACTGAGAAACTGAGAAATAAAGGATGATTTACTACTGAACCACTGAAACTGGAAAAATGTTATTAGATTATGAATCTGACACTAAAACATTGTAACAGAACACAAAGAACTCTCCCACTTTCTTTACAGTGGTTGAAGAGGGCAGAAATATTTGCTGATTTTCAAGCAGGTGTGAGAGCAAATGTGCTGCATTAGAGAAGCAAAAGGATGATATAGGTTATTCATTGCAATAAATGTGGAGGGAAATATACTGACTGACATATGATCCAAATTTAAAGGCCAATTTTCAGATGTTTTCTCTATCCAGAAGCTCCCATTGTGGTATTTCTGGACAGATTAATTAAACAGTTCAGTAGAGAAGGTTCTAAACTCTTTTGAAAACTTGGTTACTGTTTTCAAAATAACATAGAGGTGAGCGTCTGAAAATATGGATCACGTAATGAGATTCTTCTGCTCCTTGAATCTGGGTGTAATCCAAAACCAATGAAAGTCACTGACTTCAGTAATTTCTGAGTCAAAAATGTTCACTTTTAATTTCTATCTGGGTTGACAGTATTCTGAAACACATGACCATATGTACTTGTTAAAAAAGCAGAAATAAAGACAGAAAAAGGGTCAGTACACTGGTCCATTGGAAAGGTTAATAGAGGGATGTGGCTTCCAAAGAAGCAGTCAAGAGCAATTTTGCTGTTTTGCTGGAAATAAGCGTTTTTAGTTTTACAGCATGGATTCAGCAAGACAGCTGTGTTTCATGAAAACATGTAGGACAATAAATGTATGATTAAGAGAAACAGGCTCTACTCATGCCCTTGTGATTATTTCTTCTATTGTATATAATTCATCATATACAGCTCTCATGCAAAGCCAACGACAAGCAGTTGCTAGTTTTTCTTGACTAATGCTAAATCCATAATAATGCTGAGGAGAAATTATAGGTACTGGATACATTTTAATGACATCACAAATTGAGTTGACCTCTTGCCACAAACATACAGTATCCTGCTCTAAGAAACAATTCAGACTATTTCCAGCCACAGACACCATCCCAAATATCTGGCACTCTGGGTTGTTTCACGGTTTATAGGTTTTTAATGTTGGAAAAGACATCATCCTGACATTCTGCACAGACTCTAAAATTGCTGGAGCTAAGGGATTGACTTCTACAGACAGTACCTCAAAGAAATGGGGTTGGAATGACAAATTTTTCAGGCATTTTTAAAGTTTTAGATTTTCTGTTTTATGGTACTAGGAATTAGACATTTGGCTAAAATTTGACATTTGCATTAATGCCGTCATAACATGTAACTCATTGACTTTTAGGGAAAATCTCTATGGCTGTTCTCAATAAATTTCATTCAACTTACCAACATTAATTGTAAGGCTGCTCTTGTTGCTCCCTCTTGAAAGGGACTACATGCAATCATAGGACTGCATCTCCAGTAACATGGTTCTTAAAAGATTTAATTGGTAGTTATATGTTTGTTGGATTGTGGTGGGTCACCATGGCTTCTGGAAATGTTATCTGTGTGTTTTAAAGGAAGGATAAAACAAGTAACTTTGATGTATAAAAAGAAAAAAAGCAAAATTCTTATCCCAGGATAAAAATTTCTTGGTGGCTAGTGTGTGAGAATCCTTGTTTTGCAAATAATGTGTTTTGATAATGCTGTTTCCTAAAGATGAAAAGAAGTATTTATATATGAGGAAAAAAATTCTTGGCATTAATCATCAATTACTAACTGTTTTAAAACTATAATTTTAAAAATTTACTTATGGTTTGTTTTGATGCCCAGTCTCCTTCAAGAGGTTAAAATTTATACTCTTTGGCTGCAATTCTTTTTCCATAACCACGCTAAAATTCTACTGGTATCACAAAAATACCTATTTAGTTGACTCGCAAAAGTGCCTGCAGTGCTCTATAATTTTTGTCTTGTAGATAAATCCTCTCCTCTTTAGAGCAAGGTAAAGCACTTTCCAGCAATATTTTTTTTTTTTTTAAACATGGGCAAGAATATGAGCTTCCTGCCTCCAAGATCAAAAGCCTCTCAGGCTCTGGGAATATTTACAGCAACAAGGATCTTTGTTGGTAGAAGCAGAGGAAACCCCTCTGTAAAGTAAAGAGTCATTGTCCAAGAAACACCACATTCTGATGTCTGAACTGAATCTGCTGAAGAAGAATTTGAAAGAGATTCTCTCATATCACAGCTGAAAGGGGCAAATTAAAGGGAAACAGGTGGAAAGGTAACTCTTGATTCACACCATTCTGCTGCTTTTATTTAAACTTCCATATGTAGATGATTTGAGTTTTGTCATGAGGAAAAAAAAGGTTCTAAGCTGAAACAACTTCTGTCTATAAATCAAACATGCAAACATTTCTTTATAATAAGGTTTTCAACCTGTTCATCAAGGAAAAAGTTTCAGACTAAGTACATACCTCACCAAAGATACATTTCAGTTTTAAATTACTATATTTTTGGCTATTTCCCAGGGAAGTAGCCAAATTTACCTAATTTTCACATGTAAATGTATTTTGGAGACTTTTTATCTTATTGTTTGCTAATGTGAAACCAAATTATATAAAACATAAAAATTACTTCAGTGTAGAGTTGACTGAAATATATGAGAAGCCATTCTGTGCAGGCTAAATTTAATCAGAAGTGTGTTACAAATCTACTCCTGTATCTATTACTCTACGTGTTTCTAGAGCAGGGAGTGCGATTTCTCATAGACATTGGAGATTGCTGTTTAATTATTCATCCTGAAATTTAATTTCAAAGCTTGTAATCATTTAACTGTTTAAGATGGAATTTGTCACTGAAACAAGCCAAGAGGAATTAGAGCATTATTTAACACTGACTCATTTCAGTTTCAGTGTATCTAATAACTGGCTCATTTCATGCACAATCTATCCAGGCCCCCGGAACGAGCCACCTATGATATTGATTATTTTGGTTCACATAGAGTAGGTGAACTTCCTCATTTATGAATGGAAATGTGGTTTTTTTTCCTGAGGTGCACTGTCTCTATTTTGCCTATTTTGTTATTTCATATATCAGAGTGTCTCCTGTAAGTGAGAAGAGGATAGATCTTTCTTGTCTGCCACTAGTTCCAGCCTAGCAGGGGTAGGTATTTGCAATACCCCTGGTCAGTGTGGTCTTGCTAATGCAAACCAAAAGGTTTGTGACTTAAAACACAGGTTTCACAGTGGATGAAGTAAACCTTTTTTTTTTTATGCTCCCAGATACACTTCAAAAATCAATATTTAGTGCATTGCAGAAAGTTGTCTCCGTATGGTCAGGTTTTTTCTCCAGCATAGTCAGAGAAACAGGAGCTAAAGCAGTGTCAGCTGTCCCTGCACTTAAAATATGCTGGTACTTGGTGTCAGCATAAACTTGTGGCAAATAGCTGTTCCTTAAAGCATCTGTCTTGTCTCCTAGGATGACTTACTGTAGGCTATAGCTCTTTTTACAGAGATTTACCAGGAAGCACGAGAGGTCATGATGGGACAGATATTGTGATGCCACTATAGAACTGCATCCAAACTTTGCTTCCAACAAGACTTGCACTAGCAGATGTCTTCTCCGTCTTGCCTCTGAGGCTGACTGCAGCAACTGAAGGCCGATATCACTGTAGCTGGTCTGGTCATTGCCATTACTGCTGCTGTTGACTCAGCTGGTGCAGTGCATCCCAGGGCAAGGAAGCATAAGCCCAAAGCAGGCGTTACCTTCTCCATGGTGTGCAGAGCATTAGTCCTTCAGAAGGCGCTGTACAGAGGGCAAGTACCCCTCAATGGGGCTTTCCACACACACCCAGCCTGTAAGCAGCTGAGGAAGCTGAACTGCCTTGGACCCATGGCATGGCATTGGGCACCCTCAGATACCCCACCCTTCTCTGCAGCTCCCCGGCAAGTGCTTGCGAGGCAGTCATTCCCCCACGCGTCTGTCGTGTCCACATGGCTGCATGGTCTTGCAAACCCCTCAAAGCTTTGGCATTAGAGGTTCTTGCACAGGGTTGTGAGAGGCAAGATCTGAGAACCAGGGAGCTCCCCAAAAGATGCAAGTCAAAGACATGAATTGTATATTCTTCCTCTGGCTTTGCTTCAGTGCCTCTCTGTGAGCCTTTCTTAGACGTACAACTGTAATAATGCAATGAATAGTCACCAGTGGTTCAAAGAACATCTTCCTTCCTCAGAACATCTCAGAATTTCTCAGGATGCTGGAGAACCACAATATTACTGCAGCCTCTGTATGCACCATAGTTAAGCCAATTTCACAAATTAAAGCTGACCCAGGCTTACGTAAAACTTTGTTCAAAGTTATCAGAAATTATCACTGTAGAAAGTGGGAAATACATCATAAATTACAAAGCATCAAAGACTTAAAGGAGTCTGTGTGGAGTTCTCCTCCAAAATTAAAATATCAGGAAGTTTATATATGCCTTGACTTTTGAATAACCACATTTGTCTTAAATCTAGGCTGATCTTAAATGAGGAAATTAATTAGAAGTTAACATTTAGATCTTACCTCTTCATTTGTATAATTGCTACCAGATATGAATTTCCTGCTAATTCACTGTTATAATTCAATTAAAATTGAGTACAAAAGTAAGTCTTGTTGGGCCTGCTTAGTCTCGAGAACAGAAGAGTGAGAGGAAATATCATTAATACGCATAAATATCTCAAAGGTGGGTGCCAGGATGATGGTGCCAGACTCTTATCTTAGTGCCCAGTGACAGGACACAGAGCAATGGCTGTAAACTAAAACACAAGAAGTTTCACCTCAACATGAAGAAGAAAGTCATCTTGCAGGTGGCAGAGCACTGGAACAGGCTGCCCAGGGTGGTGGTGGAGTCTCCCTCTCTGAGCATAACCCCGTGTCACCTGCTCTAGGCGACCCACCTTGGCTGGGGGGTTGGACTGGATGACTGGGTGGTCCCTTCCAATCTCGACTATTCTATGGTTCTGTGATATATTACAATCCCTTTTCTGGACTCACTTGTTCAGAAATGTGAAAACATTTGATTATGAGATGAAGAGGCCCTTAACTTTCAGGGTTTTTTTTCTCTTGTGGCTAATTTCTTCATATTCCTTTTCTAAATAAAAATTGCAATAAGAGATCTTTAATTAAGTACTTAAAGAACATCCTCCAGATCTCTAAACCACAGAGTTAAATGTACTCCTTAATGCAGATATTATGACAAAATGATCGAAATCTTCATTTTTTTTTACATAGTTGGAAGGCCAGAGCTTGAATTAGGTATGTACAACTGTGCAGTATTTCCTACACTGACTGTGGAAAGTAAAACAAAATGAGAAACCATAAAATATTAAACCTTCTTGGGGACAATTTCTATGCATCTGTTTTGTGAAAGAAAGGATGGATCTTTCCATTTAGATAGAGAACATATTTTTTGACGTAATCACATCCTGTAATATAAATACTGCTCTCAGTTTTAGGAGAAATAAACAGGAATAACTATTTTCATACTATATGCTGAAGCTAAATTTTGCATGAACACTGAGTCATTTTGCTTTGACACAAATATTTAAGAAAAAATTAAATGTACTTAAACTACTTGCCATTTTTGCTCACCTTATTTTAGTGGTTGATATTGGTTGCTTTATTTCAAAGTTTCCTTAGCAAGCCATTAGGATTTAACAGAAAACTCATCAGGAATAAACACTAAGAAGAAAGAGAAAATCAACACTATTATTACTTGTCCAATTGATTTGTGAACACAATTCTGTATCTCCTCTTGCTATTCTTATAAACCAGGTCATGAATATTTTGTATTTCCAGTGTCAATGTAAAGTTCACTGAGTCATAGGTCAATTAGAACAAATGGATTCCTGCTGGGGCAAACCAGTGTATCCCAATTTAGAAACTTATTTGAGAGAATTTCAGATAACAATCTGTCATCTTTTACTTTGAAATACAATAGTTAGTAGAGAAAGCAAAACAAATTAAAGATATGCTGCAACATTCTGACTGGTTCAGGAGATTGTTCAATTGCATTTGTGTAATTACTTCCTTCTGGATACACACACATTTCTCACAGAATTATTCTATTTGATTCAATCCCAATTTATATCACATATAATCAATTTAATTATTATTTAATTATTAATCATTAAGAACCATTAATTAATTAATATTATTAATAATATTAATTAAAATAGTTAATCAATTATTTTCAGACTTATTTCATGTTAGAAGCAGGTGGAGAGTCCTTACTGGAGGCAGAAATCCTTGCTCTGTTTAGGAAACAGTTTGCTTTTGTATTTTTACAGTATCTATAATAGCAGAAAGAATAGCACATATAGTTTAGTTACTAAAATAACATGAAAATCAGAAGTTTTTGAACTGTTTTGGAAACAGTCTGCTTTTATATTTTTGGTGGTTACTAGAATCATAGACTCACAGAATCACAGAATGTCTTTGGTTGGAAGGGACCCTAAAGGTCATCTAGTTCCAACCCCCTTGCCACAGGCAGAGATGCTACCCACTAGACCAGGTTTCTTAGAGCTCCATCCAATCTGGCCTTGGACACTTTCAGGGATGGGGAATACACAACTTCTCTGATCCACCAACCTGTTCCAGTTCCTCATCACCCTCACAATAAAAAATTTCTTCCTAATATCTAATCTAAACCTACTCTCTTTCAGTTTGAAGCCACCTCCACTTGTCCTGTCAGTACAGACCCTTGTAAAATGTCTGTCTCTATCTTTGTTGCAAGTTCCCCTCAGATACTGGAAGGCCTCAGTTAGGTCACCCAAAGCCTTCTTGTCGAGGCTGAAAAATTCCAATTCCCCCACCTTTTCCTCATAGGAGAGGTGCTTCATCCCTCTAATCAACTTGGTGTCCCTCCTCTGGACTCATTCCATCAGGTCAATGTGCTTCTTGTGCTGGGGACCCCAGACCTGGATGAAGCACTGCAGGTGGGGTCTCCAGGTGGGAGAACGGAGTAGAGAAGCAGAATCCCCTCCCTCGACCTGCTGCCAAAGTTGCTTTTAATGCAGCCCAGGACATGTTTGGCTTTCTGGGTTGCAAGTTCACATTGCTGGGTCAGGTCCAGCCTCTCATCCACGAGCACCATAAAGTCCTTCTCAGCAGGGCTGCTCTCAATCTGTTCATGCCTCACCCTGGATTGACACCACAGGCCCAATTCAGATGCAACACCAGCACTTATTATTAAACCTCATGAGATTCTCATGGGCCACTTCTCGATCTTGTCCAGGTCTCTCTAGATGGATCCCATCAGAGTTTTGTCACCCACAGATGTGTCAGCTTGGTGTCTTCTGCAAATTTGCAGAGGATGCACTCAATCCCTTTGTCTGTGTCCTTAATAAAGATATTAAATAGCACTGGTCACAATTCTGACCCCTAAGGGACACCATTTGTCACTGATATCCATTGGGACTCTGAGCCGTTGACCACTACCCTCTGGATAGAACAGTACAACCATTTTCTTATCCATCTAGCAGTCCACCCATTAAATCCCTCTTTCTCCTATTTAAAGAGCAGGGTGCTGGGGGGGATTTTTCAAAGGTTTTACAGAAGTTCAGATAAATTGACGTCTGTAGCCCTTCTCTTGTCCACTGATGCAGTCACTCCATCACAGAAGGTCACTGGGTAGGTCAGGCAAGACTTGCCCTTGGTGAAGCTGTGCTGGCTGCCTCAAATCACCTCCCTGCTCTCGGTGTGCCTCAGCAGAGCTGCTAGGAGGATCTTTTCCATGATCTTCCCACGCACAGAGGTGAGGATGAAATGTCAGTAGTTCCCAGGGTCCTTCTTTCCACCCTTTTAAAAGATGGCTCAGTGTTTCCCTTTTTCCAGTCACCTGTGATAATCGGTGATTAAGATTTCACCTAAACAATGGAAATTAGTTCCCCAGGAGTGGATACCATACTAGGGGCATGAAATTGAATGCATACATTGTCATATCACCTTTTAAACAGCTCTGGTTTGCCTTGAATTGGTTTCTTAGGATGTTATACACATAATTAAAATTTGCCATTAAATTTCATGTTAATTCACCTACTTGGCAGTTGTTTGGACAGCAAAGGAAGTAGTACTGAAAAAAGGAAAATAAAGTGTAAAACCCCCACATTCACTTAATCCTAAAAACAGTGTTAATTAAACAGTGCTATTTATCTTTTATGATATAGAAACAAAGGAATATGCAAAGGCAACATATTTATTAGAGGGTATGTAAATACTGCACATATCAACATATTTATATATGCACAATCAACCCGTGAAACTCACTGTCAGAGAACAAAGGGAAAAGGCTTTGATAAAATTTTTAAAGGAATAAATCAATATCTTAACTAAATAATTATAAGACATCTGTTCTGCATTCAGATACCACAGTGACTGCAATGTTATGCCCACTGTCCAAACTCACCTACACAGAGAATATCCCTAAACCCATGAAAAAATTACTTTTCTAGTACTAAGAAGATAATTGTCCCTGTGCACATCATTCTAAAGGTTTATCTCTGAAATAGCTGACAGTGAGTGCTATCAAATCAAATAAATGTTTATATCACTTGATATAGCAAATTCTTCACTGCCAAAATAGCTATCTGCCAGAATAGTTATACTTCTTCATTTGATCTTTCATATTACAAATAATGAGAGTAAATTAGAGACATAAACTTTTTAATGATGCAGCCTAGCATACAAGCCACATAGATCAGAGTACACTCAGCCATCTAAGCAGATGTTGTCTCTACAGTTCTTTGAGCACAGGCACAGAGTGGAACTTGAATTCCTGCTTGGTTAGTGTTGTACTGCATGGGCACAAATCTCAGGCTCAGGCTCAAGAGCCTGGAAAAGCAGAAGCCCCCATTGCTGCTCAGCCTGAGTTTAGCCTCAGATGCCCTTTACGCTGCATGATAATACCATACAGGTAACTTCAGGGAAAAAAGCAAGCCAGGAGCTTCTTCTCACAAAACTTATTAACTTGTGCAGGAAGGAATGGCTGCTGCAACAGAAATGTGGGAAAAGAAATGTGTGGGGTATGCATAGACCACACTGATCAATGAACAACTGTTGGGACAACCTGTGAAGAATATACAGAAATAAACAGAACCCTGCAAGTGCTTTTAATAAAATTTTCATAACCCTAAATGCCAGTAGCAAAGAAATTCTAGAAAAATGATATGGAAGGAATGGTCATCAAAGAAAAAAACAATAAAAGAAATATTTTACTTTCAATTTATGTTTGTTGCCTTTTCTTCCCAAATTCCACTGCAGAACATTTTCATGCTATATGTTATTTTTTTCACTACCTAGAATCATAGAATGTGTTGGAAGGAACATTTAAAGGTCATTTAATCCAACCCCCCTGCAATGAGCAGGGACATCTTCAACTAGATTCAGGTTTCTCGGAGACCCAACTCACCTGAGCTGGAATATTCTGATATTCTACCACATCTCTGGGCAACCTGTGCCAGTGCTTTACCACCTTCATTGCAAAAAAACCCCCACACTTCTTCCTTACAGCTAATTTAAATCAACCCTTCTTCAGTTTAAACCATTATGCCTTGTCCTATCACAGCAGGTTCTGCTAAGAAGTCTATCCCCATCTTTCTTAGGCTCCCTTTAAGAACTGAAAGGCCACAATAAGGTTTCTCCAGACCCTTCCCCTGTCCAAGATGAACAACTCCACTTCTCTCAGCCTTTCCTCACAGCAGAGGTGTTCCAGCCCACTGATAGTCTTCATGGCTTTGCTTTGGACCCATTCAAACAGGTCTGCCCTGTGCTGGGGCTCCCAGACCTGATTGCAGCACTCCAGGTGAGCTCTGACAAGAGCACAGCAGAGGTCCAGAATCCCCTCTCTGGCCCTGCTGCCCACGCTGCTTTGGATGCAGCCCAGGAAACATTTAGCTTTCTGGGCTGCAAGCGCACATTGCTGGACCACGTCCAGCCTCTCATCCACCAGCAGCCCCAAATCCTTCTCAGCAGGGCTGCTCTCAATCTGTTCACCCATCAGTCTGTAACAATACCGGAGGTTGCCCCAACCCAGAAGCAGCATCCTGTGCTATGCTTTGTTGGACCTGATGAAGTTCCATGGACCCAGTTTCTGAGCTTCTCCAGGTCCCTCTGGGTGGCATTACAAGCTTCAGGTATATTCCTCTGCCAGTATCAGTTGATATATCAGCTTATATGGGTTGCCATCTTTCACTACCTTTGAAGGACATGCCAAAAAAGTCAACATACAGTAAATTATCCTGTATCAAACTCTAATTCCAGCTATTACTAGACACAAGTCACATATTAGCACACATTAACCAGGTTTCGTTGGCAGAATAAATTCTAAGAAAGGAGAACTGAAGATAAAAAAGTATAAGAAAAGAAGTAGTTTTTAGCTTCCTTTTTTTTTTTTTTTTAGTTATACCTCTCTTTGAATTAAGGCTCTTCTAAACTGTCAGCTACTGTAAGCCTTCAGGCTTTCATTCCCTATTATGTCCTGAGGTATTTCTGCCCACACAGCTACAGCTGCTGAATTGAAGATGGCTGCATCTCCCGCCATGCAAGTGCAATGCTAAGTCTGCTGAAAAATAAAACCCACTTGATAGTTTGGTTTAATCTTCATATCTGAAGTGTTGAATCTTTAAGATTGAGATTTCATTTTGTAAAGACTAGTTTTCTAATCTCCCTTGTGAAGAGCTGAAAGTTTTAGGCTGGATTTCAGGAAACTGAGTCAACATTTCCTTCTTGTGCTTGGAAGAAAAGAAAGTCAAATTGCACAGTTATTCTTTTTTCTTTTTGTTTTCAGAAATGGGCAACACTGCTGTTAAAGGCAGTAACAATTGCTAGAGGCAATTCTAGTAACTTCACCCAGGAAGTTTTTTTCCAAGTATGGTTTACAGTATGACCTACAAAACATAGCTTGGTATTGGAAAGGATGGCAAGGACAAAGATTTTTCAAGGGTGTTTATAGAACAGTCTATGTTAAACTTGCTGCTTCCCATTTGCTTTCATGTTTATAATCAAATTTGAAGTGTTTTCATTGCTTCCAGTAGTTTAGTTTTTAATATAATTAGATGTAGTCTTTAAGCTGTTTGTTATTATATAATCCAGCAGTTTTTCTTTAAGCAAATCTTTATGCAGGCAAAACAAATTCAGATTTTATCCAAACAAGCAGAATTCCCACAAGACAATCCAAGTTATACTCAAATTGGAGATATGCTAGAGGCAATTGATACTGTCCTTCATTAAAGTCTTTTTTGTGGTTTTGGATGCTTGGCAAAGCATTACTTGTAATGTAAAGTACATATCCTGAGGTGTTAGATACAAATGTCTGGATTGTCTCCATGTGAATTAGAGTCCACAGAGGAGAACAAAAATTCACCTGGTACATGTTTTCCTACCCAGTGGTGTGAAGCTTTCTATTTGCTTTTTTTGGACAGCATTGTTATGATGGCAGTATGAAGAAATAATGGCACAAAAAGAGTTCCATAGGAATATTATAATAAGGAGTAATATTACTAAAAACTAAACACATGGAACTGTGCATTTATCAGTATATTTTCAGCAACTGCTCTCACAATCTAGCTGAATTACATTTAGCATATTTTATTTAAAGAAATTGTTCAAGTGGAGTTAAGAGTCAATGTGTGGATTAAACAATTCTGGCTTTCAGTTTTGGTTTTAAGGTTTGCTTTCCTTCAGATATTCTCTGCAGAAATATCTAAAGAACAAAGTGAAACGGCCTCTCAGACTTCAGTTTACTGCTGCTCCATGATAAGATACATACATCTCTCTAAAAGTTCTTTTGCTGTTGGTGTCACTTTTACATCTGCCTTTAGTCTTTTCATGGAGTGGTTTTATTGTTGTACTGGCCAGCTGCAGCCAGAGGTTTCATTGAGCAGGGGTTTCCATTGCTTGGAGATCATTGCCACTGCTCTGGTTCTGATTGCTGTGATTAACGCTCCCTTTCAGGTGTCTGTCGGAAGGTGGATTTCACAGGCTCCGACAGAGCTCTTTGAACCATCCATCTCAGCTGATGGATGCCTGACTGCATGAGTGATTTTATCATTTGTTAGGTTGCTTTATTCTAAGATTTTTAATTTCATGGCAGCAATACTTAAAAATGGATTTATAAGACAGAGCTATTAAATCTCCAAGTACAAGGCTGGATATTGCCCATTAACAAGTACCAAAACAGCTCATCTTTAAAACTTAGTGATTTGAGGCTTACGAAGGCTGAGTGCTTGAGAGATGTTTCAGTGACTCCTCCCTCAGCAAGTCAACAAGAGTAAAGGTTTTCGTTTCACTGCTTCTTCAGTAGGTCTCAAAATTGGGAGAAATGATTACTGTGGCTCCAGCTGCATTCACTCCTCTGCTTTACTGGAGCTCTGCTCTTACTGAAATGTGAACTGCTAAAGAAAGACAGTGAAAATTACCTAAGAAAATGAAGCTTCTGCAACAAATTTATGTCTGTTTTCTTGAGAGAGTGTCCATTCTCTAATAGCTTAAGTAATATAGTATAGAAGCAGAGTATGTATGCAAATTCATTTCCTGCAATTCCCAAGTAAGGAAGTATTCAGGTTAGTGTAACAACAGTGAGAATTCATACTTTCCCTGCCATCAGAGTGAAATGTCATAACATAATGACACATCATCATAGTAGGAAATCTTGTTCATGTATTACTACCACGGGGTGGTTTTTTTGCTGCCACTTCCAAGAGTTTCAATATAATCCACAGGAAGTCTTACACATGATAAATTTGTAAGGAACTGTAGCTGCTTATAGCTAGAGTTATACAAGATATGGAAGAGTATTGGCATGCTTTTTTTTCCACAACATGAAAGTCATGATCCATGAAAGTCAAAAAAATGCCTGTGGGTTTGCTCATGAAATATGGAAAAAGATAAATTTAATTATTAAAATCAAAACCTTCCTTCACTTTAAAATATTCCTTACTTTCTTCATAAACAGTCATTCTTTTGAGAGAAAACAATTTCTGAAACCAGTTATTTTTACTGGTAGCATTAGTTAGGTTTTTACTAGTACTTTTAGTTGGGTTTTTATTTAAGATCCCAGGTTCACGCAGAGAAAAGTTCTTGCTACTCATATCGTGAATGCTGCAAAAGCATTGTTAGAGAGTTTTCACATTTCCTTTGAAGTTTTTTTATCAATATTGGGGGTTTTTTATATTTCTTTCAGTCGAGTCTTTTGCAACTAGTATAAATTATTCTGTAGCCCTTAAATATATTATCTATGCTTTGAACCAAAGTTAGTGTTTTCTCTTACTTTTTTTTTTAAATCTTGTGAAAAAAGTTCTTAACTTTAATGATTTCATTTTGTAGCTCCCCTCTGAACTTCTACTTCGTACAGTTTAGCTAATTAGGGAATTAGACATAGTGAGAAAGTTCAAACTAAGGAAAGAAATGTGCATGGCTGTGCTTATGAAGAACATCTTATTGAGGTAGAAAAAGAGACAGAAACTTCTTTTCTACTACCTGAAGATCCACTTGAACACTCCTGCTGTTTTATTCATTCCTCCTCAGGGTGCAACTTTGGCCTTGAACCCATGAGAAAGGAACCTGTTTTGAGCACATCAGTGCTGCACCTCAGAGTGTACCTTGTGGTTCCCTTAGTACGGATGTAGTACAAATTTGTGCACCAAAGGAAGCCTTGAAGTACACCAAGTAACTAATATAGACCTACTCCATGTGACCCACAGCAGCCATGACCTGGTTAAATGGGAAGGGAAAGATTCCTCAGGGTAGTTATACACCTCTTTTTGCCTGCTTTTCTCAGTGCGAACACACCCTTGACCCAAATACAGCAAATGTCTTCCTCTAGTAACTTGGGTAATTTCATGAATTGCATTTGTCTGTGGCAAATCTGTTTTATCAATTCACCCAACAGAAGTTTGTGTTTCATATCAAGAGTTTCCAGTGTTGAAATTTACAAATAAATTGCTTAGAATATTATTATCCAGAAAGAAGTAGTATGAAGTTGGAATTAAGAAATTTGCAATTTACCAAGGGTAGGAATCATAGATTTGATGTCAATCTACATTTACTATTTCACTTCGATCTGCCCATGATTTCAGTTCTAATGATTTAATAGTGCATACTTTTAAAAGGGAAAATGCCATTGACTTAAAGGACCTTTGACTCATTCCCTATGTGAGAAGTATTCTGAAAACATAAGTGCTATTATCTCAGCTGAGATGTGCTACATTCCACAAGCTAATGTGGTATCAATTCACAGGAGAGTGTGTGCCTTCAGTCAGGCCACATTTCTTGGAAAGTTCTTATTCCTTAAAGCTGCATATAAGACTTTCACTGCACTAAGGTCAAACCATCTGATTTGTACTATTTTACCATCCCTAAAGCTATTTTCAGATAATAAAAGTTTGCTTCAACTGTCCTTGTGGAATCACTTCTGTACTGTAAACCTCACCATTCTTTTCTGACTTTTATTCCCATCTTGATTCAGACATATTTCTTGCGATAATCCTTGACTTTTCAGGGACTCAGTTCAGAAGCAATCTGATTTTTCAGACCCTGCAACAGACACAGAGTAGCTAATTCAAGTACCAAAAACCACACAAAAACAAGTGAAAATTAGCCTGAGTAAAATTGTTACAAGTTATACTGCTGCGATACCCAAGGCAGTATAGGAAAAGCTGGCCCTATGTCCTCTCACTGCAGCCTAAATTCTGGGTCAGTCCATGAGACCTGGCCAGTGGAAAAAATTCCTGCCAAGACCTATAGGAAGACCTCAGAGAAAGAACAAAGGTGTTGCAGCTAATAGTGCAGTAGACACAATCACTGTTAACAATGTAAATACTAAACTCAGACAAATAATAGCAAGACTATCATGTTTCTTGTGACATACTAGTGTCAGTGGGACCAGTCAAGACCAGAGCTGTATTGCAAACCATACAATTTTCACACACACAGCAAGAATCTATTTCCATTCTTGAGAGCTTACAATTAAAATGGGTATAAGAGGAGATGGGCTGGGGAAAGGCAGTGCTGTCAGCCATGCTGTTTCAGATGAAGAATCCAGTACAGACACAGTAACACTAGAGTTCAGCTCCAGTCTCCTGTGTTGCAGGTTAATGTGTTAAACACAATATTGTCCTTCTGTCTTCCTGTGCTTTTAAAAATTAAACGATAATATCAACCACATTTTATCTATTGTTTAATATTTCTAAAGAGTATTAAACTTCAATATCTTAAGCAAACCTCATCACAAATCATTGCATTAATGCAACATCAAGTGACTACAGATTTTTTACAAAAAAGCAGCTATGTGTCTTATTTAATGAAAACAGCAATATTCTCACCATGATCTGTATTTCCCAAGATTGTGTAGTATTTAATATTACAGGTATTTCTTGGAATTTGATATTGCTTATCATAATGTCCTAGAAAAAGAGCAAGATTATGAAGAAATTTTTTACATTTCCCCATTTGCTACTCGATGCAAAATTTAAGTTTTATGAATTAGTGACAAAAAAATTGGACACAAAAAATAAAGCCAAGGAAAAACCCCCCCAATATATCTCCTTGAAACTATGGACAGTGTTATATACCACACATGTTTAAAGGATACTGTCGTTCCCAGCTAAATACTAAGAGTGCAGAAATGACAGAAAAATCACAGATAAAACTAGGTACAGCCCCCTCATTTGTGCATTGTGATCTGGGCATGCCCACCACCACAAAAAAATAAGCACAAACAGAGTCCAGGTTTCTAAGGATTTAGTCCAAGGACTTACCAAACAAAATATTTTTTTTGTCTCCAGTAGCTTGTACAACACATGAAAAAGGAACACTGCAGAATAAATAACAAGCAGTCTTTTCTTTAGAAACCATGACACTGGCAGCCAAAGTTAAGTTGTGAAGATGAAGACTTTCTCAATTTGAGAGCTGAACACACACTTCCACCCTTCAACCCCATCATATTCTCTTATCATGTTTTAGTGAGTTCTGGAAACTGATGAATAGAAAGTAAGAGACCCTAGCCATCAGCTGGGAATGAAATAATCTCACTTTCCCTGGGTAGCTCAGCCCATAAGCTGGTAGCTCTTGTTTAGGGTGACTTTGCTTGATCTTACAAATCCAAACTGCTTGGTGAGAGAAGGTGTCCAAATGCTTTTGCTCACTGTCCCCAGGTTGGTGAATAGGGTGAGCTCCTGCAATGTGTGCACTAGACCTCTCCACTTGGCACTGTCAGCATCCCAACCTCTCTCATTTCCCACCGAGAAATTCTCCAGTCTTGAGGATACTACACTAAAGATACGTCTCATTTGCTGCTGTTGAATGGATAATCTCCATTCCTCACTACAACTATTCACACAGGACCTCACAACTGCTCCACCTACAACTGGATCACTGGAAAATTTTGGATGAGAAATCTGTATGAGAGTAATGCCTGAAAGATTTAGATCCCAAGAAAGTAAGGCGTACTAGCTGACAGACTACTTTACTGGGCAACTGAGATAACAGTCCTGGGTTCTAATACACAGTGTTAAAGCTACTGCAAGGAAATTGAACTGAAATCCCTCTTAATTTCTGCTCATACTAATGTTATTTTAGTTTATTTTAACATTTTATGTTTTCTCATTATTATATATACCTTTCATATACGCATAGTGGGGGTGGGAATGGGGGGAGTGTTGTTTGTGTGTATGTGCTGTATGTTCTCTGGCCAGAGGAAGTCAGAGGTGACTATGCAAAAATACATAGCATGTATTATCTCCACATCACCTACATTTCTCTGTATTTCATTGAAGTTTAGAAATAAGATCCTCTGAAGCACTCTTGAAGCATACTAATTCCATTTAAAGGCTTTTACAGAAAGTCAGATTATTACAGGCTAATGTCTGACTCAGTTGCCAAGCTTCTAGTTCCAGCAAGAGCATGAGAGTATTCATTTACTCTTGACAGTGTGCAAGTTCCTGGGGATGTTTCTAATCTTGTACAAATACCCTGCAATAAAAAGTTCCTGCTAACTTTATTACCAAAGGACAAAGTAATTAAAGAGAAGGTCAGTGGTAAAGATCTGCAAATCTTTGATGTTAAAATACGTATCACCATTCCTCTGGATTGTGTTTTCTGTAGTCAAATTATATAAATCTAATTGTAAAACTTTATTTCTAAAAAAAAATCAAACCTATTTTTCTAGAGTAGATGAACATCTTCCCTTGCTTTTCCTAATCCCTTTCCCCAGAATTCCACTCCGATGCCTATGGGAGGATAAAAGGGGGGGCAGGGAAAGAAATAACCATCTTTGTTTGAAGCATCAACAGGTACAGACGGAAAAAACCCTCTCCTGCCTCAGTTTCCCCACAAAGTGTGTTCAGAAGGCCTCCATCTCTCTCCTGCCAGCTCTGGGATGCTCCAGAAATGCTCTGTTTGGACTTTTTGGGACTCAGAGGGCTGCTCGAGTTCTTTGAAATTGTTTTGTCATTTTTAATAAAAACAAAAGGGTGAGGTGAGGAGGTGCCCCCCCCCGCCCTTTCCCTGGGGGGAGGGAGCCCTGGGGGGACACATGGCGGGACACGGGGTTTCTCAGACCCCTGCT
>VYXC01000173.1:819359-852859 GCA_013397175.1 Platysteira castanea
GGTCACGTGTACCCAAGTTCTGTGTCCCATCGGTCATTTCATGTTCTCCGGCCCAGGAAATTGTGGGGTTTTTCCCAGGGCCAGCCAGTCTGGTCCAGGCTCCCAGCCATGCTGGCTGGAAAAGAAAATAAAATCCATGAATATCCATAAAAATATCGTCCTATGATTCTTCCTATGGGCCAAACTGTCTTCAGAAAGTGGCATCTGACAGCAACAGTCTTCAGAACAGAGTTATTTAGGTAAAAGAACAGTATATGCTATGTTTTGAATTTAAGGAACACAGTATGAGGAATTGTGTATAAAACAGTGCATATACTTTACACTTGCTAAAAAAAAAAAAGTTCCTTTGCACTTCCAGGGCTTTTAGTCATCACCTCCAGAACTACTGTAATTCTCTGACAGAGACTAGGGATAGAAAGAGAACAAGTTGGGTTTTGTTTACCATTTCACTTTGGTTAACTACAAACCTCATAGCTGGCCTGGCCTCAGCTCTTTCCTGCAGAGATTTAAGGCACCCAGTGGGGCCCACATATTTAATGTGAGTGAAAAGGAAAGTGGAACGACAGTGATTTGTCCAAGCCCAAGCAATGTATCTACAGCAGCAGCTGGAAGTAGACCTCCAAAAAATCCCCTTGAATCAAACTGTACTGTCCTATAAAGAAGAAAAAAAAAAACCAACAAAAGCTGCTTCATAACTGAACAAGGATTATTGTGCATATCAGTTTATTAGCTTAAACTATTGCTGAACTTCCAGAAACCATGCCATGCAGGAAAATGACTGCAAATACCTCAGGTAAGTTTCTTGATAAGTTGTCTCTTGAAAAATAACTCTTTCTTCTGAGGAAAAATAACCCCAACAGAATAGAAAGATAAATTGTTAATAATATAGGATGTGACTTATAAGAGAAGACAGTATTTTCATGTAGATGTGGCTGCTCAAATTGCATCTGCTCTGCCACTGGCACTTGAGCAACAAACCTGAATTACGTTATACCTAAAGATTGTGAGCCTACGTATCTTTTTTTGAGTTTACCACTAGATAGATTTTTCCAATATCTTATGAATATGATTCCAGTTAAAATTAAGGAATGGTATTAATATACAACTAGTATCCCACTGAACAGTGGAAAACCAGCCATAAGAGTAAGAAATATGGTCATGCTGGGAAGTAGGGACATGCTCAGGTTCCTGAAAGATAAGAGAATCCCTAAAGCTCTTGGTTTGTTTTGTGTGAGAAAGGAAGAAAAAAATAAACTTGATAACTCCCAGAAATATAAAACAAAAAAGTAAATTCTCATTTTTGGATTAAAACATTCGGCAATAACGAAAGCAAATTAAAAAATACAACAGATAAAAACAAGACTGGGGAAAACAGCCTGACTGCTATGAATTCATGAGAAGGAAGTATTAGATACAGAGTATCTTTTATTAACAGTGTGTTGTCTTAGTTGGGTCTTAAGTCTGTGGAATTTCATGTCACGAAATAAAAGATTTCACTGCACAGAACAAGGTAGCCATTCCTTATTGATCTTTTTGAAACATGGAATACTTAGTAACACATGGAAGTAAGGAAAAGTTTGATGTTTTCAAAAGATAACTATGAGAAGCCCAGGTTAGCAGAGTCATTAGATCAAGTCCCCTGCTATGTCAAACAGCTGTCTCATAGATAACTTCCCATGAACTCAACTAGCTCAAATTTAAAATGGGTGATATTGGTAGCTCCCAATTACTATTTCTATGGAAAGTCTTGTTCAAGAATATAAGTGGTTAATGAGCCTTCCTTAAATTTTCAGCCTAAATTAATTTATTCATTGTATGCCAAGATTGTGTTTTAGTTAAGATAGCCTAGGAGACTTGAACTCACTAAATGGATCAATATTCCCTAGCACACCTTCCTTATCCTACTCTGTGTTTCATTTGCTCCTTTTGCTTTGCCCTTTCTTTAAAAAAAACCCCACATATCCTTGCATGGCTTTGGTCTGTGATTAGAAGAGAATGTCTCTGTTACACCTAGAGAATCAGGTTTTGCTGACTACTCAGTAATTTTAGAGACACAGTAAAGTTTGTTAAAGCACAGTTTTACCATCAAGGTAAAAAACAACTAATTAGTTTTGCATTAATTCCAGTAGCAATATTTACTGCAACACTGGCAAAGCACTGAAACAAATACTATGGGTGAACAGACTCTTAATTAACTTGTTATTGTTATTGCCTTGGCAATAGTTAAGGCAGCCACAAGCAATCTTAACTCTTATTTTCCATGTGATCATACAGATTTGGGTTTGGTTTGTGTAGGTTCAGGCAGCAAAATCAGAGAAAGATGACTAAAAACACATACAGATTTTAACAAATCTATTTGCAAAGAAATATATTGAGAAGAAAGACCAATATCTTCAGTCATTTCACTGAAAGGATAAACTGGACATCATATATCCTCAGTGAGCCTTGAAGAGCTGTGCTTCCTGTCAATCTAAAGTAACAATAAGTTAAACATTTACTATCTTTGCCACCAGATAGATCATTGAAACATGTGACGAGAATAGTACTACGCCGTTTTTCAGAGCAGAAATACATATTTGATGTTTAATGCAGGGCTACTTTCAACTGGGAAACGTCTATTCATTGAGTACAAAGAACAATTTTTTGCCAGCAGGCTTTTTAAATCTATGGTTTTGCTATCTGTCTAAGGTTGTTTTATATTAAAGCGATGGGACTAAATATTTAACGGGGACATCTTAGCAGGAGTAACTGAACCAAGGCAAACCCCTTTTTTAAGAATACCATTGGCTGAGTATTCCATAATTTTTAAGTTAGGATGCAGAGCAACTAGTTTTAGCCATCCAAAAATTGAATAGTTAATTGATAAAGCTAATCAACAGAGAGAATCAAATCCAAGGGCATTTATTTTAATTTTAAAATAGGTGGAATTAGTGACTGACTCACCACAGGATTTCTGTAGGATATCTTACGTTTGATTATAGAGGAATCCTAAATGCCCATCTTGGACTGGAAGCTTAACTGTCAGATTGCTAATGTCAGCTGGCTGAGAATGATGTTTTAGCTTTTAATAACATTTTTTACATTAGAATTTCTGACCAGTGAATTAATAATTAGTGACCAGTGAATTAATTAAGGCCTTTATGTGTTGTAACCATAAAGACCAGTTGTTCAATTTCTTTATTAACAACATATCTGCCTTCATTGAAAATGCTGGAAGATAAATCTTATCACAGTGAGGGTCAAGAGTTAATGAAAGCTTGAAATGCTTGTGGTCAGAGACATATAAAATTTACATATACGATTCTCTCAGATGGAAATGGTAGGAAAAGGGAGGGGAAAATCACATATTCATTTTTCCATGCTTGCAGTATCTATGTGCAGCACAGATACGTGGCACCCAACACACTGTGTTATGTAATAGAACTAAACTAGGAACAAGGTTCCTGCTGATTTTTTTTTGTGAAAGAATATTTCAAATAATATGCAGCTTTGAAGCAGTTGGTTGCTCAAGTCATGACTCAGTGGTGCCTGAGCATCTGCAAGGAGTCACACAGATCTATAGTGGCTGACTCATTTCCAGTTTTGTACAGAGATACATGCGTCACATCTTTGATTAATGCCACTGGTGGTTAGAAAGATAGCATCTGGGAGAAACTGAGGAGGTCACTGCAGTCATACTCATTTGTCAGGCAGAGTCTGGTGATGAACATAATTGTTATAATTGCTTTAAAATTTCCTGATTTGAAATATCTTTCTTACGAAGAAAATTGTACTGAGTTCTCAAATGCAAAGGGAAGAAGATGAGATTTCAGTCTAAGTCAAGGATGTGTCAGTATTTGATAAAACTTATACACTGCCAGTTCTGTACAAGTGCCAAGATTTCTTATCAGAGGAATGTGGTGTCAAAGATCATTTCAGCAAGTGAGTTTCTTTCTGCCCAAAGTAAAATCCCTGCACATGTTCTTACACAAGCAGCAAGACTGTGTTTAACAAAAAAGACACCCTGCATGGCATTTTCTATTTTGGAAAAATATATTAGATTTTCTAGTATTTTTCTCAGCTCAACTAATTTTCCATATCTAGCATCACCAGGGTTTTTCTTCTGGATATTTGTACAATGCTGAATAGCAGTTCGGTATCTTCCACTCAGCAGCTGTTAGCTAGAAGATACAAAAAGCCTTATCAATCTTACCCCTACTCTAGAGTGAGAGGGATGGGCAGAGGCATCTTGGCAGTAGGACCACATGTGGATTTTCATCCATTACAGAGGTGAGTCCATGGCCAAATGCCAGAAGATTCCTGCTGTTTGAAATATGACAGAGACCCTTTCAGCAATACTCCTGAGTCTGCCACTGGCAGGTGCAAAATGTGTGACAGATGGAAGGCACTGAAGGGGCTCTTCTGTCTCTTCTTTAATCAGGTTTGGGGATTTACGCACTGAACAACATTACTTAGAATCTTTTTTCCTTAATTCTGTTATTTAAAAATATATCAAATTATCTAATGGCAGGATATATTTCTCAAAACAAGCATTAAAGCAGAAATTAAGGATAGCAAATTATATTAGCCTCTTTTGTTCAGAAGTATAGGCATGGAAATGAAATAAAAATGTGTCTGAATATCTTACAGACTCCGCTGGCATCTACTAAATTTAGAAAAAACTGCGTACAGTTAGAGTTTAATGCCTGAACTCTCTTGTAATTGCATAAATTTTAATAGTAAATTATTTTTTGACTTTTTTGTGATTCAATCCTGCAATTTAAGTTTTAGATGGGCAAATTTAGTAATATCCCCAAAAAAGCTGGTGGCAGTAACAATAGAGAAATTAATCTCTGTAAAAGTTTTTATATTCAGCATTGGTCACATAATTCAAGAGCAATCACAGCACGAGAGAAAAAAAAACACGTTGTAGTATTTGCCCTAGGGATGTATTTTAAACAACACTTTAATACCAAATAGACCACATCATTTGTGCTGGGTCATCAACTTAAAAGTTAGTATTGCTTCTCATGTGCAATGGAGCAGGAAATCAGACAGTAAACACTGCAAAAATTATCAACAATCTTGGCAGTACCTAATGTTAACTGAATAAATATGGGGTTTGTGAATATAATTTGTACTCGGGAAAAATGAGGGGAGCAGCCTGAAGGAATAAAAACAATGTTAGATGCTGGATTTGCTAGAATAAACAGCCTTGTTCATTTGCAAATGAGGAATGAATGAGTGAAAGCAACTGTTTTTCAAGAAATATCATTGCAAGGTTTTGTGTGAACCCAAAATTTTGGTAATTTTCAAGAAGGTTTCAGATTGGTACATACACACATACATACACACACACCCCTTAAAAAAATTACATTCTTTTGCTTCCAGCATTGATCTAAGGATAATTCTTCAGAAATGTTATCTGTCACCTCTAAATGCTGGTGCTTTTTCTCTCCTCCTGTGCTTTAATAAGAGTGCATGAGGGAAATGCCAAGAATAACAACTGAATGCTATTGCAGGTATTTCGTTTTAATGACATTCAGAATACTAATTTATATTCATGCAAATAATTAATGGAAAAAGTTTGCAACAGAGAGAAATCTCTCTCCTGCTACTTCCTCATTTTGTCTGTGCAGAGCCAAAGCCTATTTTAGTGCAGTCTGTTTCCCTACATTTTAGAAGGAATATATACAGTACTTAGGATGAAGCCATCTCATCTACATTTATAAGAAGGAAATTTTCAGTGTTTTAATATCCTTAATGAATATATATTAAAAGAGGTCTTCTATTGAACACGCCAACATAAAATTAGCTTGACATAATCTACATAAGTTTGTAGAGTAAAAACCCAGAAAAACTACAGACTTTTTGAAAAATAAAAACAATTTCAAATTGGTTCTTTGGAGGTGTGTGATTAAACTACTCTCTATTCTTTCCTTCCCCAAGATCAAGATACTGTTCTCATAGATCGTGTAACTTGAAAAATCACATTTTTGAGTCACCAATGCTGAAATGTAATATAATGAGGTCCCTAGTGCAATTAAATTTTATGAAGCCCAGACATGGTCAGGGAGCTCATATATCAAAAGGGAAAGGTCAGCAATATTCTCTTTTTTTAAAAAGAAAGTTAAGTAGCCACTAAATTGCCTTAAAATTGGAAGAATACTATTTATTCAACATAATCCTCCAGTAATCCATAGGCATTTTTTTATTTTTTCTTTCAGTGGAGAAGCTCTTCAAGGCTCACTTTTGGGCATCCTCTGTTGGACTGTGAAGTGAGCAGCGCAGAGACACTCTGGCCAGGCTGTCTGGTGTCCTGGCTGCAGTCCGGGCTCGCACTGGTGCCTGGCAGAGGGTATCCAACCCACACAGCCCGCCGTGCTGCTTCTGCAGCCTCCTTCCAATGTCCAAAGCTTTCCATCGCAGGGGCTGCCTCCTCTAGAGCTGCTGTCTGCACACCAGTTTTTAGTGTGAGCAGTACCTCACAGCAGCAGGCCCTGTGTGGTTACTGCAGACTGGGTGAGGCAGGCGGCTTCCTAGCGTTTATTTCTTCTCCAGCTTTTACCTGCACCACACGCGAGGCAGCTATCCCCTTACATGAGATACAAATACGTGTAGGGAAAATCCCTAACGAGTAGGATGTATACCCTAAGCCCATCTTAGATTATTTAGACTTATTATATGTCTAGATGTATGGCCACACATGCCATGACTCTGTATGGTAACCAGTCAGCCTTCTAAGGTAAATCACTCTGAAGTTTACACATCAGACTTTGCCTTGTCAGAACAAACCTGGTTCATTTATTTTCAGCGTCCTTCATAATCTTGTCTCATTTGTCTTTGTCTGTGGTTCTTATGACCATATTTCTAAACACTATGAAAAGAAGGATGAGGTACTAATTAGATCACTAACTCTATTACTGTTTTTCTCTTTAATAGGTGTCTTTAACATAGTTCTTTTTTGAGAATATCGATTTTCAACATTAGAATGTAAATATGCATTCTCAAGATTCGATAAAAACGATCATGAGACTTAAACTCATGGTAAAGACCAAGCAATGACTTTACAGGTTTTATATTTGCTTAAGGAAATAAGTTGCTACAAACAGAAGAAATATTAAAAGTGTGCTATATGTAAGATGACAGATGGGCAGCTTTGCTATTATATATTGAATGCATCAAAAGATTAATGAGATGCACAAGATGGTCACCTTAATAGGCAAATAATGACATTTTATGAGAAAGTGTAACATTTTCGAGAATGTTTGAACTAATAAATGGCAGTTGTAGTATCTGGAACAAAGACCTGTCTGGAAAAAAGGCATTAAGAGAGAGACAGGATTTTTTCTGTAACTATGACTTAAACAGTTGAATATCACCTAAAATAGCAAACCTGAACCCAAAGGAGCTACTTCTATTGCAAAGACGAGACAGAAGCATGTTTAAAGCCCAAATTCTGGTATTCTGTATGTACCTCCTTGGGAACTTGTTTTTCTTTTTTTCCAGGTATTAAAAGAGAACTACTGCTTCTGCTAATGCATGATAACTGTGCCTATAGTTTTCCAGGTTTTTCCCTTAAAATTAATAGGCCTTCAAATATGGTGGACTCAGTGACAAAAGTCTGAGTTCCAAATGCAGAAAGGAAACCCAAAGCCCTCAAAAGTATTTCAGGTTTACTAGCATATTGTGAAAAAGAAGAAGCTGATTTTTTTGTTTTCAAAGTCAGGCTTAAAGAAGACTTCTATCCTTTTTCTTAGTGGGAGTAAATTCTAACTTGCAGCTGCAGGCTGGCCAAAGGCTGTCAGAAGAATGACTCTTTTATCAGTCTTTGTTAAATGTGGGGTTTTTCCTATGTATGAAACACAGGTTTGTATTTATTGTGGATATCAAAAGTGGTGTTATTCAATAAAAATTGACAGCTTGTGAGAATAAAATAAAATTAATGGCTATTTCTGGTGGAGGTAGGAGATACAAAATTGTAGGAGAGGATCACTGACTCCTGTAAGGAAGATTGTTCCCCAGTTGGAGTGGTTGCGAAATATGGCAAGGGAAGCCAAGAGAAAAGTGACTTCAAATATCAGATAAAAATGACCCTTCTTTCAATAGGTAGCTCTGCCTGCATGGTGTTGAAGCCCAGATCACTAACTACTCCACTGACTGAAATCAACTGGCTAACTCAAATCAGATGGTTGAGGTGATTTACTCAAGCTGAGACACTATCCCCGAGTTTCCCTCTGGAAGGCAAAAATAAGCAGATGTAATATTAAAAACTCTATCAGTTCGGTGCTTCCCACAATGATTAAGACTTTATTAGAGAAGTTGGAAAGCAAACTGTATTGCTGAAACAAGGGATTTTCACCATTTGCACTTATTTGAACATCTTGAACAGTCAGTCTTCTATAAAGATAAAACCATGAGATTTCGAGATAACCTAGAATAAAATTGCCAGAAGTAGAACACCTGTGATTATGTTGACATCAATATATGAAAGTTTAATGTGTGAGTCTTCAGTGAAAGGAAAGACTTGATACTGGAGTTCCAGTGCTTGCAATCAGGCATAGCCGTAATGCTGAGGATTACAACCAGAAGCCTGTCAACAGTTTCTCTGAAAGCTACCCAAGATGATTGATGTACTTGGGGTGGTGTTTATTTTCAATGAGAAACAGCATGAAATTACCTAAAATGTACTCCTTAACAACTTTCAGAGGTTTAAAAAGAAGAGTAATATAAATGAAATGAAATTAAAAGTGCATCCAGTAACAAAGACAACGTCCAGTATTCTCAACATTTCATGAAGTAGAGTGCACTCTACTGACAGTAGAATGAAAGGATGAGGAAAAATATGTCTACTGAAAAAGTCATCAAAATCTTCAACATTATGTCCATGAATACTACAGAATTTTAAAGTTGAGCTTGCTAAAAACAAGGAGGAATTTAAAGAATGCTGCTAAGGTAGACAAAATAAGTACAGATAAAACAGTAGTAAAAGTAACTGAAGTAACTGAATTGGAATATGGGAATGGGGTGTCAGAGGTAGCTGAATCCAGTATTCCTGATCCCAAGCCTCTCCAGAAGATGGCACTCCAAGCTCTTGTCCTATTTGCCCCCTAACCCAGCTTGAAGTTCACTAGCAATTCACACAAATAGAACAAACACACACGCAGAGAGGATAGTTAGAAATAGCATTTAATAAGAATACAGGATTGACCCCAGCAGCCACGCACAGGACTCAGTGAGACAAGTGCGCTGTGCAGCAGGCGACTCAACGTGCCCGCTGTATACCCCTCCTTCATTTTGCTTTGCCTGGTCCTCCCTGGTCCATCTTGATCCCTTCTTTGTCCTGCCATTGAGCCGTCCCTTAAAGATCACGTAATAAGTTTTGTACCATCTCCAAATTGTTTCTCTCCCCAAAAAAATATTGTCATTCAACTTACAATGGATCCCACACTGAATCCTATATTTTTGCACAAAAGTCCCTCTTAGTCTTCACCTTCTGGTTAGATGGTTTCTTTCTCTGACCTGGTTTTACATATATATATATATATATATTTGAAACAAGGGACCATGGCCTGATCCTTCTCTTCTGGTGATAATATGGTGTGCTGTCCACTCAGGTTACTTGAGTTTATTGGCCCATCACTGTTTCTCTGGTCATCACCAATCTCTGTGGTTGATTTAATATGATAACCTAATGCATAGTAGTGGGAAAATATCCCCAAGGACACAAGACTATTCTTCTTCTATCACTAGCAACATCCCCAGATAATTTTCTACACAAACTATTGAAGCCCCACCTTAAAAGTAAGGCTTTTTCAGTTACTGCGATGATTGGAAAGTTACTTCAAGCCCCTGATGCTTTGAGTTTAGAAATTTTCATCTGATTTCCTTCTCACACATAAAAACAGCCTGTCTACACACATTTGTTTTTCTGCCAACTTTGTCTAGTACATTAAATTGTTCTCTTTCCCTGTCTGCACTTCCCTTGTAGAAACATTGATGATATTTCATTGCAACCATCTATTTACCAACCTAAATAATCCAATTTCTATTAGTCTTTCCACATATGAAACACTTCCCATTCTCCTGATCAGGTTTTAGGGCTTCACATTTAAACAAAAGGAATAGAAATTACAATGATTCCCCCAAACACACAATTAGGCTGAAAGAGCATAATCATAGTGTCTCCAGTCTAATGAAATAATAACATAAAATGTCTTCAACATTTTGATTTTATCAGAAATTTGGATTTATCGTGTAGCTATTTCATAGAGTTATAAATGATCATGTTTTTGTGATATAATTTAACTTGACAACTTTAATGAAAAGAGAGATGATGGTTTCACAGCGCTCTTTGTTAAGCAGATTTCATATAATTAACACAGAAATTATTAAATTATGAGCATTACCTTATGGATCAGTTGCATATTAGTACAGTGACATAATTAATAACAATGAAAATAATTTTGTAAGATACTTTTTCACTAATTAGCTAAATCAAGATGGTTGTGGAGCCTGACTCACACAGGCTCTTCACAAGTAAGTCTTGACCAGTGAGAATATCTACTACGTTTTGGTTGCCATCTTAACATCAGTTTGAAAAATTACAGCTAAATGTAAAACTTTACCAGAAATCTGAAATTAAGGAAAGATTAATTAGTCTAGAAACTGGAAGAAACCATCCAGTTGGCAAAATCAAGTGCAAGAATAACCTTTCAATATGAGATATCAGGCAAAAGCCCACGCAGTTTGGCCTAGACATCAGGCAAAGCTGGTTTGACACCTTATTGCTCCCAAGCTATCGTATGTCTGCATGTGACACCAGGGGACTTGATGGCATCACCTCAGCTGGACTCCTGGTCTCAAAGAACATAGTCAGCTTTCATCCAGCTGTGTGCGCGACCAGCTGCCATTAGCCCTGGTGGGAGGGAGGGCATGCTGGAAGTCTACATGGCAACAAAGGCTGAGGTGTGAGCAGTGCCTGTCTCCTCTCGGATACCACAGAGCATTGCACCTTCTCATTCAAAAGCACACGTTCTGGAACGATGTGAACACAGTGTCAACTTGTCAAATACTGACACACTGGCGCTCTTGCGCTTCAGATCCCTGTGGGTGGAGGTATCCGTGGAGGTATCCAAGAATGTATCAGCTTTATATGCTCAGCATGATGCTATATGATATGGGATATCCCTTGCATCAGTTGCTGTCAGCTGTCCTGGCCATGTCCCCTCCCAAATTCTTGTGCAACCAGCCTCCTAACTGCTTGGATAAGGTGAGAAGCAGGAAAGTCTTGACTCTGTTTTAATGGTGCTCAGCAATAACAAAAACATCCCTCTGTTATCAACACTATTTTCAAGACAAATCCAAAACAGCTCCACCAGCTACTATGAAGAACGTTAGCTCTATCCCAGCCAAAACAATATCCTACATGATCAACCTTTCACAAATGCTGCTGGAGTCAAAGGACACAGCTGATGAGCACGTGATACGTATTGCTAGGGAAGTCTGGAGGCATAGAGACACAGAACCAGTGTGACTGAGATATCAGTAAGGAAGCTGGAGACCTCACGTAGCACTGGTATTGAGCTTGCAACTAATGGATGAGCTGTGCTATTTTCTCATTGGCAGGGTCTTGCTGCTGACATCAACATACTGCTCAGCTGAGGAGACAAAAAGGCAGAACAAAATCTCTGCTTACATGACTTAAATGAACACACATGCACAGGCAGCTTTATCTACTCTCAGGCCCCCCAATGCATTTTTCAGAATGATCTTGTGTTCTGTGTAGACATGGCAAGAAAAGCCTCTGCACTGTGTATCTGCCTTGCTGCAGCTGGATTGTGCAATCTCACGTGTGTGAAGTGCTGCATCCTGGTTATCTGATACTGCTGGAAGCCTTCCAGGTTGATTTCCTAATCCCTTTCATAACATCGGTGTTACATCAGTCTTATCACTGGCAGACTTTATTCCTGCACTAAGCCAGGCCTCCAACATGTAAATAGGATATGGGGGAAATACTGGAAAGAATTAGAATGCCCTTTCTTTCTGTCAGTGCTCTTTAAGTATCTACTTCAGACTCAAGTAGAAAAATTAATCCACTCTGTAGATTTTTGTCTTTCCCACCTCCTTCAATGCATTCATATCAGAGAAAAGAGAGAAAGAATGTTTAAGCACATGTAAAGTTGTACAGATTTCACAGGCTCCATGTCTTGTTCACAGCTGGGAAACACCTCCACGGGATTTCAAATTTATTCAAAATTTACTAATTGCTACTTAGCATTTTGGGATGCGGAGAGTGAAATATTTAAAATGCATGCAGGCATATTTACATGTAAAATAGGTGGACCACATGCAAAATACCTTTCCTAAGATCAGTTGACACTTTTTGGGACCTACAAGCTGACTTTAGAAGCTAAGTGATCTTCAAATCTGGTTTTATTCTGGCTTTCAAACAATTCATTACATGGAAAGGCTCATTTTGTCAGTAAGTTAAATATGCATTATTCCCACTTTCCCTCAGGCTATGGGGTATGTTAGTCATAAATAACCTCTTTTGGTGGAATTAATTTCTCAATTACAGAATGCAATTCTGATTTGAGAGATGGTTCAAAAGGTAAAATTGTATGCAGATGGGGAAGTAAAAGACCACAAGTGACAACATTCAACATAGACTGAATAGCTGAATAATGAAGTCCTAACTTGTCTAGCAGAAATGAAAAGGGAGAAAAAAGCTGAATCATCAGACATTCAGGGCAGAGTTTGAATCAAGCTTCTGGGACTGGGATAGTAGTCCAAATTTTGTTATTCTGGATGGTTAAACATACATTTAGATTTTGTAATATTTTATTCTCTGTATTTCTGGTGACCAGCTTGTCCTGACTTCTAGCATTTACCCACTTGCTCATTTATGATGAACAAAACCCAGCAGATTACATCAATGTTCCCCCCAACGTTCCTTACCCTATAAAATCTGCTAAAATCTAGTCACAATAACTGGCACTGGCAGCAGGCTGCCCGGGGCTGGGCAGTGTCTCAGTGCCGGAGGTGTCCCTGGGGACAGGACCTGGCTGCAGTACGGCAGACGGGGCTCGGCTGCAGTGCAGCAGCCCATGCTGGCTGCCCGGAGAGGAGCAGGCTGCAAGCCGATGGAAAAGGAGTGCTGGCAGAGGTAAAGGATGAGAGAGGGGCTCTCTGCGTGGTTCCAACCCTTTACTACAGGCCAAGGGTAAGAGCAGAAGAGCAAAGAAGGAAGCTGTACGGCAATTTTTACATGGGGGTGAAAAGGGGCGGAATAAAGGGTTACAACCAATGGGGTTCAGCAAATTGTGGGGTGACGGGGAAAACATCCAATGGGACAAACTCAGGGGAGGGTTCTATTCGAGTAAACAAATAGCGTGCCAAATACAACAGAACTATCCAGAAATCCTACATATTCCATCAGGGATATGCATAAACATAAGAATATACATAAAACTGGGTGGGGAAATCTTAAACCTATGACAGAACAATATGCAAAATGGAGTTCCCAGGAGAACATGGGAACTTACTGTGACCACAACTTTAGACTCCAGTGCCCTGGGTGCTTGTCCATAGAAATTCGTTGGTGAGGGCGTTGTGGCTACTGCAACATGCCCTGCAGCAAATCATTATCAGTTTTGTATGCTAGTGGGGTTTGTTTCAGCACAACTAAGTTTTACTGTGAATTAACAATAACTCGGCAGAAAACTTTGCTGAAAGAGTTGTTATATTAAGATGGTCTGTGCAGCCTACACAGAGAAGTTGAAAATGCTGCAGGTAGTCTCTTCCATTAGATATTTTTGCATTTTCCTAGGTAGTTATAAACCAAAGCAGGATGGATTCTGAAGACTCACTTAATATTGTTGCAATTGTTTAGCTTCCTTTTCCCTCAAACACAATAAAACCCAAATTCAGTTGAGATAGACAAGATTCTTAAATAATCTTGTTCATGGATTTTACTTTTAAGTTTTTAAAAGGCTGTTTTCCCAAGTGATATTTTTTTGTAATTTATTTGTGCTTTTATTGAATTTTGTTTAATAATTCAGAGAGCGTCTTGGGTAAAGATTTCCTAGCTATAAAACTTTGATTTATTTTCAGCAGTCTATCAGATATTAACTGGTCTATCAGATACTAATTGTTATCACATTAATAGCACAGAAAGCAGCAGATCCTAGTTTGGCAGTACAATCCATGCCGTGAATACAAATAGGACAACACCTAATTCCAAGTAGCATCCTTTCAGTTGTATTGAGACCTCTTACTTTTACTGGAGAATTGATTTATTTGCAATGGGGAGCCTGGATGAAGCTCAGTCTGGCAGAGAGGAGTACCAAGACTTCTACTGTACCATAACTCTTGTTCTATACACACCTAAAGTGAGATCTGTCAACTGAGCATTTAAGACGGCAATCTTAACTCCAGAATGCTGCATGAATTCCTGCCTAGGCTTTGGTGAGGTTGTAACACAGAAGTTCTCACTGCTTGCTTTTCTCTATTGTAATTTCTCTGACTTTTCAAGTAGTCATAAGCAAATCTGAGTGTAGTGTTAGTCTGGTACAGCTCCCTGTGTTCAACCTCCTCTGGATAATGCTTGTGCAGAAAACAAGGACGAAGACAAGAAAGTTTGCTATTGCCTGCAGTGTACATAGAAGAAAGGAATGAAGAACTACAGAAGACAGTGAATTTAAAACTGAATCATAAGGGAAAAACAGCTCTGCACATCATATAGAATCACACAATGTACAAGTACACAAATCCATTTAGGTCAGTGGATTTACAGAAATTTCCATAACTGTAGAATTTTGAGTCAGCTTATCTCTAGGTCATCAGAAACCTTATGCTCAAGACTGAGAAAATGTCTCCAGAAGAATTCATCTTTATATCAGTGCCCACTTGGACCCTCTACGGAATAGACAGTGGAGTAATGAAATAATATGTGTTATACTCTCCATGCTTTTCATGGAGAATACTGTTTCCACTTAAGTGAGCACTGACAGAAAAAGAGACTGAAGGGATAATTATTATTGATGGACAACAAAAACAACAATTCAAGTCAAGAAAGACCCGTTTTTTATATATATAAAACCGTCATACTCAACATGGGGCACTTTCCATTGCATATTCACAGTGGTGATGCAGACTGGGTTTCCTCGTCTTTATTACCTACGAAATTGAGTGGGAATAGTGCACCATCCTTCTCAAGACCTTCTGGAAAAGTCAGACCAAATGCTGTGCAGTCATCCTTGTGGTGACATTGTACATCCATCTACCACTGCTGTGCTTGAGGCAAACATTCTGTGAGACAAAGCATATACAACTGACAGATGAGGTAATTTTTTTCCTTTTGGACAGCAAGTTGCCTAAAATTGAAAAGGTCTTTCACATAATGTGCACTAAAGAATGAGAAACATGTCTTAGCCATCTTTCCAGATCCATAATTCAAAGACACCTGCCAAGAAAACAAACTCTTGCAGATAATTCTGACAGCCACGGGTCAGGAATGATTAATGCAAACCAGCATAATTTTGGCCATGGATATTAGGAGGCAAATGAAAGAGAATAGAAGGAAAGAGCTAGTATTTTGTAAAGATTTGAATTAAGAATTGCTGCTGCTCTGCAGCAAAGTTATCATAATCACACTTTCTTGTAATTTGCCGAGGAATATGGTGGTGTCCCACAAAATCTGTACACATATTTATGTCTCTAAAAGAATGTCACTCAGTCTATTTGGACAGAATACTGACAGGGAAGTTAGGCCTGCCTTCTCTTCAAAATGATGAACATATAGATCAAAACACAAGGATATTTCATAGAAAGTTATGTATTGCTGCAAATAGAGGGAAAGGAGGAGCTACGCTGGAACTGAATATTCTTCTACTGTTCATACATTTCTTCTCAGAATCGTAAGTGCAAGTGGAGCCTTGCCACAACAGAAGCTTCATTATATATGAAGCCTGGTCCATGTGCTTATGAAGTACATGGTGAGCCCTCCTGTGCACGATTAGGTCTTTCTAAATCATAAAATGAAATTTTAAGAAGAGCTATTATGGAATAAAGTGAAAATTTTCCCACTGTATGGTATCTCTGCTCAAGTTATATGAAGCCAGTACTTACCTGTACATATTTATAGAAGAGGACTTAATATTTGAATGTCTCCAGATACTGCCTGAAGACAAATGAGTTACTTAGAGGGTTAATATTCTTATAAGGGTTCTTCCTTTCAGACTTCTATTTATCAGTCTCTCTGCCTTTTAGTAGGATAAGTTTTTTTGACCTCCTAAATACCATCTCTACCTTTGGTTGCTTTGGAAAGTAGGAAAGGCTAGGAAGGAACTGTGAATTTGGGGAAAAGATTATTAAGGTTCAGACTGAATTATACAGGTACTTGTGTTCTGTCTTCTCAGAGAAGTTGATTCTTCTCAGCTTATAGAATGGTCAGTAATATCTAGTTGTACCTCAATTGCTACCACTTCTGCACACTGGTGAATATTAAAGAACAAACAACACAGAACAAAGTTATGCATACCTCAAGCACAAATGCCATGCTGAAAAACACTTAAAATATACGTTCTTTATATGTTAACTAAGTTTTTACATTTCTATACAGAAAGGATGGTAATGTGTATCACTCATTATATGCATACTTAGGCACGCTGACATCTCAGCTGCTGTATGTGGACACACATGGGATAATAGATGGAGATGAAATTTCTTCTGTATACAGAGTAAAAATGGTGAAAAGAAGGATTCTTTACCTGTCCTATATTAATAGTTGTCTCTAGGGATCATTTATGTAGACAAGAGAAGGAATGAAGGTTATAAATGTTGCTTTATACTTTTTTAAGGGTACAGAGAATAAATTGACTTAGCTGTATAGTGATTTTTTCCTCAGCTGTCACAATGAATATGAATGTCACTATCAAGTATACATAGACTTAAGTTTCTGAATGACAAAGCCAAGATAAGCAGCACCCAGAGATTGATGGGAGACTGAGAAGATTTGAAAATGTCTCTTTCTGGGAAAAGAACACAATAACAAACCAATCATTTTCATATTGAAAGCAGAGCTACATTCTCCTTGATGCGAGTACTGAAGGGAATCAAGCAGTATTCCCCTATTTCTAAGCTAGCTATAAATATTTACCATCTTATTTTAAAGCGTGTTGAATCAATAAGGGGTTTTGCTGCAGAGTTTTGGTTTTGTGCTTGTTTTTTCATTTTGGTTTGGGGTTTTTTGGTTCTCTTTTTTAATAAATAGAAAGTATAAGTGAAGAAATTCTGCAGCTGCAAGAAAGCAAAGTACAGACAGTGTCAGGTGTGGGGGTGGGATAGAATGAAAGATTCAAAAATTAAAGAGAAGTATGCCAGGATAACTACCTCTTATTTACCCTTGGTGTTATTCTCTCTTTGTCTTTCCAAGTTACATAAACTCTTGAAAACCAGATTCTGAAATGGAAGCCAACTAATTCTTGAAAGCTAGCAGCATCACTGCTACAGGACAGAGTACATAAAGACAATGCTGCAATTATTTCATTGGTGCATTTCCATGTGGAAAATTCAGGTATAAAAGACTGGCTCAGCTCCTGAAAGAAGTAACTGAATAATTTCAGGCAACATTCACATGTACTTCTGTCTGTGATAAAAACATGAGTAACAATAATGGATTTCTTCCTCCAGGTTTATGTTCTTTCTTCCATTAATTGCTCCCAGTATGTAACTTGCCTCTTCCGTGGCAAAACTGCAGCCAGTTTCTGGTCCACTTCTAGCTCCACATCCTTCCCTGCTATGCTAAAAGCTAGCCATTTAGTCTCCATTTTGTATTTACTAACATTCTTTCTCTTCTTTAAATGTAGAGTTTTTCTATTGCCTCTCTCTCTCCCCACCTCTCCCTCCTCTCTCCCTCTCCCTCCCTCCCCACTTCTAACCTCCTCCCATTCCAGTGCATCAAGATAATTTTGAATTCTGATCCCATCCCACATAGCACCTGCCATCTGTCCTGCCTTGGAGCTGTCAGCATATTTCATAAGCATACATTCTCTTCCGTCATCCAGGTGGATAATGGAAATATCAAATTGAACCAGCTCTGGACATACTCTCCTGGGAGTCCACTTGAGACATCTTTTTGACAGCAAACCTCTGAGAGCAGCTTTCCAACTGACTCTGTGTCCCAGCTGGCTGTGCTTCTAGCCAGACAACAGGTCCCTGGCTTAGGGAAGGATTGTCAAGCAGGGTAGTGAGAAATGTTTTGTTTGAGTTCTGCTCCCCCCTTGTCCCTCAGAGCTTGGCACATAAAGAAATATCTCTGTTTTAACACTGCTTTTTCTTGATCACTTTTAGGAGTTTTTAAATAGATTTTGTAATATTTTATTCTATAGCGAAGAGGTAGCCCTGGTGTCTAGTAGATGATCAGTTTGTCTCGATTTTTAGCATTTACTCATTTATCATGGGCAACACCCAGCAGTTTACATAAATGTTCCCTGCAATGTTCTTTACCCTATAAAATCTAGTCACAGTAGCTACTAGTTTTGCATACCAGTGAGATCTGTTTCAGCACAGCTGACCTTTACTGTGAATCAGTACTTTTTTTTAGCATGTAAATCAATACACGCTGGCATGGTGTTAGCGTTCGAAGAACATATAACCACGCAGAGGCAATTATATGTCGGTGCTTTACTGTAGCGCGCGGGGGCACTGGGGCTCAGCCCAAATCATGTGCCCGCTGGATACACGGACGCCTGTGTTTTTACACCTTCACGTTATGCATATTCATGATACATGCTAATTAACGCCTCCCCTTAACTACCAAACACACCGATCTTGGTTGCTATCACGAATCACACTTGTTCCTCCCCTCTTTGATTGATTACCTGGACCCAAAGTTATACTTGATTTGATTAGGACAATTCCCAATGATTAACTACACCGCAAGTCACACGCGATTCATTTAAACAATTACTCTAATCTAGACTAAGTCACACTCGATTCGGTAGAAACAATGACATGCTGATGGCTACAGTAAACTAACATTCCGTTCTCAAGGCGTGCCTGTCCCAACCACCACTACTTCGGTTAGAGTTTAGAGAATTACTTTAGAAAATCATTTTAACCCTATACTATCAATGGTTCACTAGTGAAATACAGAGAAAACATGTGATTAAAGTCAAAATCAAAATCAAACTGTCAATACTTTTAGAGCTTGACTATGACTTACCTCAAAAATTGAACTTTCTCTGGAATTCAGTGTTTTCAATTAAGCTTTTATCAAGCAAAAATCTCAGCTGCAGGATGAAACTTAAACTCAGAAGAAAAATGAGAATGAAGGAAAAGTCTGACTTCTGTGATTTAAAATGCAGTTTGATTTTCAGTAGACAATATTGCTCTTATTTTTTTTCCATACAGAAAAAATATTTATAATTTTTTTTTTCACTTAGTTGGAAATTTAGACTGCTGGGCCACAGAAAAAATATCATCCTGGCCCTGAAAAAGTACAAAAGCTATAATAAATTGGAAATAAGAAGAGCTATGAGAAATAATTATGTTCAAAGTTATCTGCACTTTTTTGTTCAGCTCAAGGTAAAATCATGTTGACTAGGAAACCCTATCAAAATCTAGCTATCTGGAGCAGAACCAGCCAGATCAGTAAAATCTGGTGCATTCCGTATGCAGAAAAGTAATGTCTTCACTACCCGCTAGTTTTGCAGCTAAACAGTAAAATGCCCTAAACAGAGCACGTAAGACAAATGCTGTCAATCATGTTTCTTTCTTGTGAAAGAACACGCAAAGCTGTAACCACATCTTCTCTGAACTTTGTATTTTGTTTGAGTTTGTTCTTTAATTANACTTCTGAGATTTAAAATGCAGTTTGATTTTCAGTAGACAATATTGCTCTTATTTTTTTTCCATACAGAAAAAATATTTATAATTTTTTTTTCACTTAGTTGGAAATTTAGACTGCTGGGCCACAGAAAAAATATCATCCTGGCCCTGAAAAAGTACAAAAGCTATAATAAATTGGAAATAAGAAGAGCTATGAGAAATAATTATGTTCAAAGTTATCTGCACTTTTTTGTTCAGCTCAAGATAAAATCATGTTGACTAGGAAACCCTATCAAAATCTAGCTATCTGGAGCAGAACCAGCCAGATCAGTAAAATCTGGTGCATTCCGTATGCAGAAAAGTAATGTCTTCACTACCCGCTAGTTTTGCAGCTAAACAGTAAAATGCCCTAAACAGAGCACGTAAGACAAATGCTGTCAATCATGTTTCTTTCTTGTGAAAGAACACGCAAAGCTGTAACCACATCTTCTCTGAACTTTGTATTTTGTTTGAGTTTGTTCTTTAATTAGTACCATGATGGGGCATTCAGTGCAGATGTGGCTGCAGGTATTTGCTGACTTCATACTTCTCTGTGCTGTCTCTCCCTTCCGCTGGTAAAACATGAAATGTTTTTCCATCTCCGTGTCCGTGCCAAGTTAGGCAGCATCCTTTAAATCACCAATAAAGACACATCACAGGGGGATGCTGGGTTTGTGTTTGGAAACAATTAGACTTCAAAAAAGCCAATAAACTATTTCTATCTTTTAAAATACAGACTCTCACGTCTACGTTGGTGCTTGCTGGCGAGTTGGGAAGTGCGAATCTGCTACATTTCACCTGTTCATGACCATGTTTAGAGGCTTAAAATGTTTCCAAAAGTTACTTCCTCTTCCAAGTGCTGCATTAGCAGAACCAACTGCAGAACTGTAGGCCCTCTTCAGAGGCTTCATCTTGCTGGTGAGGGAGGGGACAAGTTGCGCCATTCTTCCCTTAGCTTTGTCTCTGCAAGGAAGAATACTCAGCAGGCACCACTGCTCCTAAGGGGAGCAGAGCCTTCTTGACCCCCGAGCATTGAACGTGAGCAAGAGCTCTTTGCATTTCCTGAGTCTTTCTGCCCCTTGGAGGTACACTTGCTTGATCCAGAGGTGAGCTGTGTGGAAAAAGAAAGAAATCAAAATTCATAGTAGGAATACTTCTTTGAAAAATTGGGAAAAATAGCTTTCACAGTAGTAAGTCTCTTTTGTGATTTAGTGAGAAGGCCACAGGCTCTGTTTTAATCCATTTCCAATAGAGTAGAGCTTATATGACACTTCACTTTTTCATTCAAGTAATGCAGCTTGCTGTCTGCTTACTGCTGAGCTCTTATGAGAGGATGCTGCTTACTGCAGACTGATAAATCTTCTTTTAGCTTGGAGCCTTAAATAAAGCAATAAAGTTTTAGAACTGCTTTAAAACTGCAGTAAAAATACTGATTTCACCTACTTTTATCAGGCAGTCTCCTTGTAGAAGTTTTTTTAAGGATTTAGGATATCCAACAACCCTGTAATTGGAAAATGTTTTGCCAAAAATTGGATCTCAACATTACAGATTTTGAAAACAGTTTTGTGGGCACCATGCTTTTCTGGTCAGAGCCAGGAGCCAATACTAGCTTCCTGGAAGGAAAAAAGGGCTCACCAATCAGATTATGCTACTCAACACACTTCTTCAATGTATGCTGATGTGTAAATCCAGGTTGGAGGGCGAAACTTTAATTTACCCAGAAGAAGCCAATCCATACTGCCTTACACCTGCTCTCCATCAAAGCACAGCTCCAACCAAAGGAGCATGCAGCTCTTTGGGGTAAAAAAAGCATGTTACTGCAGCTGGTGAAACCTCCTCATCACAAACAGGCATTCACTTATGAAGGGAGATAATGAGACAATAGTATGACAGTAAGTGAGGAGAGGCATCCAGTATTTGTTACAGCTCTTCAGACTGCCAGCTGTGAGAAAAACGCCTTCAGTTCTTTCATTGCTGACATAGGTATGATTGAGGCTATTTAGTTTAATCTGTTATGGAGGAATGGAGATACTAGATCAGACCACATGCAATCCAATGTCCTTTGTCTGGCAATAAAGAGATATGGAATAAACTGTACTAAGCCGTGAGGACTTCTTCTCAACCTCCCTATTAAGGATGTCACCCTGATGAACAATGACCTTCTTTCTTTCATGTTTTATTAGCCTTTACTGCAGCCAGTAGGGTGTCATAAATCAGGCCATAATCCAGCCCTTTTTCAACCTTTATGATGGCTTCACCATTTCACTGCCTGTCCCTATGGTATAGCTGGGAGGGGGCGGAAACATTTGGACCACATACATGCAAAACAGCTGAGAAGAACTTGTTAGTTGAAGGGTACCCTGTCCAATCCAGAAACAAGTGGGCATAAAGTACATATCAGATATTTTCATCTCAAAACAGAGCATACAAATACACAATGAGCATCTTTCAGTTCATGTCAGTTGTTGGACTGATCCAGAGCTTTCCCACATGCAAAACGTCTTCCCCTGTCCAAGATACGGGTCCAGATTACAGCACAGAATTAATACTGCATTTAACTGACCAGTTTACATAACAGAAAACTAAGTTTCATAGGACTACCCTGCACAGTGAATTCCCCTCCAGGGCTCTGGCTCCCGTGGCATTTGCATTTGGAAACATTGCTTTGTTTAGAAGATGACTAGTGGGAAACCTGGATCACACTGACACTAGATCTTATTTTAACTACAATTTACAGGCAAATTATATTATTCTGTGATGACATGGATCATAAAGCACACAAAAAAGTTAGCATGGATGTGCATTATTGGTTAAATTTAGAACGGCAGGTTGACAGAGAGAATATAAAATATAGTATTACTCTCTATTAGAAAAATACTAATATCCAGGATGCAACAGGAAATTAAGAAGGCCATGAGGACCACTGAACTGTCAGAAGGTATGCAACACAGATTGTGAAGAAAGGTTGTGAGTAAAGCTAGCTGAAAGGGAATTATCAACATAGAGGAATTAAGAGATTCACCATAACCTCAGAGTCTCTCAGAGCAGTGCAGCTTTTCCTTTCTACCGAGTTCATCATTTCCAGGCTATTTTTCTTCAGGTTGTATTAGTTTATATCCCCACCTCCCAGATAAGATTTCACATTAAACATCAACTAGCATGAGCTTCAATCATGGTGTTCAGAACAGTTATGCCCAGAAGCCAGTTCTCTTACAACAGTCTAGCCTGATTGTCTCTGTCAGCCTGCCTCCAAGGTTCTGTCTTCAAAGACAACCAGGCCAAGGACTGTATGCAGAGGTAAACTTTCTTCTTCTGTTTTGGAGTTATGCCTTTTCAAAGACAACTGAAGATTACTTTTTCAGTTTTTGCACCGTATGATACTTACATTACTCAGTCCTGTCAGGAATAGTTTTGAGGATCTGCCTTCCAGGTTCTTCTTTTACAGGAAAGCATGTATTTCTGCATGCTTTGCTATTCCTAGTCAACTCCACTCTTTTAGATTAATATGTGTGATTGTAATTTATGATAAATCAGTCTAAGATCCATCTATTTCCATATATATATTTGCTTTATGGCATTTCCCAGTCAGTTCATCTGTGAACTTGATAAATATATAATCCTGCATTCCATGCATTCAGTTTTTTCACCTGTCAAGAAGGAAGTGAAAGATGAAACTTGAACTGGAAATTATAGTCTCACTCTATGCATTAACCCTGCCTCATAACTACAGTCTTTAATTTAGGACCAGTGTACCAGGAATAAAAAACCACCGCCACCAAAAAACCCCAACAACAAAACCCATCTAATAAGCATGTTAAACTTAGCATGAAGCATACAGATAAACAGAACAACTTTTAATTAAGACAAATCACATTTCAATTGCTCTCAGAGGTATTTTAATATCTTATTTCAAAAAGCTTGGGAACTATTATCTAATCCAGTGAGATGGATTTTTCCTGTAACTTCATGCAATAGAGAATTATCATTTTCTCTTTCAGTCTTTAACACTATATCACTTCATATACAGCTAATGATAAATTTTTCATTTCTCATTTTTCATAATAATGAAAAATGATTGTGATTTTGCCAGTTGAATATTACAAAGTGCTATCCAGCTACTGAATTTTACAACAAAGCCCTTTCACTGTTTTGAAATACTAATACTACTGAAGTATTAGATCTTTCCAGAAAATTAAGACCATCATCAGTATCTCAGTCTTGTGAAATCTGGCATTAGATGCCAAAACCTTCATATTTATAGGATGGTAGTGGTACTTCTCACAAAAATTACCATCTTTACTACAGTTATAAGAATATACTCTTTAGCAGGAAGAGGTTTCTTGGGCCAGATCAAGTGGATGAAAATTTGGCAGTCTCACTGTGATGATCCTTTTTAATAAAATACTGTATTCATTGTAGAAGTGGATGTAAATAAAAAGCCATTAGGGGCTTGTTTCAATCTGTAACAACTGTGTCAAACTGGGAAATTCAAAGGAGTTTAAATACCTTGAGGACAATTTAAATGGACTTCAGGTTCCGTCAGCTGCACCACAGCTATACCCCTGTTGGAACTCAAGGATTCCACTGTATACCTGCCTGTTTGGAGTGACCTCTGGCCATTTCTATACGTGCCTGGGACTGCACATTTCATCTTGTCTAGCACTTGTTCATCATGGCACAAGATTTACTCATAATTAATCTCAGTTGCTCCAGAAATATGGCTTCTTAGCACTATTATAATCATTACTGCATCTTATCGTCTTCTCAGATTTTCATCCATTTTTCTAAAACACTGCTTATTTGACAAATCTGACTGCAAAGGGTCAAGAATTACATAGAAATGAAAGATGAAAAACAAGCACTAAAATATTCTGGGGATATGATATCATTTGTCATTTGAGTAATGATAAAATTTTATTCATTCTGTTTAGGCCTATGTTACCTTAGGCACAAAATATATTATACCTTGGACTCAGAAAGTTATCCAATTCCCTTACCATCCTAAAGGATCACAGAATTTTTAGTGGAAAAACCTATTATATTATCAGGCTCTAGATAGTTGAAGGTACATTCTGACAATACAGAAAACATTAAATATAAAACTGATATTACTTGCATTTAGCCAAAGAAATGCATTAAATTTATGAGTGAAAATAATACAAGATTGAAAAAAATTTAACTCTACTTCTTGATTACCTGTGATTAATTATATACAAAAAGATGAATCTACAAATTCTGAACAATAATGAAATTATTCAACATTAAAATTCCATTAAATTGTTTTTTTTCAGTGATTTAGTTTTATTTATCTTTTGTTTTGTTTTTTTTTGTCTGTCTCTACACAGTGTAGAAGATGATTCAGAGAAGATAAGGGATAATGAAGGTTCTAAGTAAAAAGTGATCATCTGGGTTTATCTTGTCTCCCCTACGATGCAGTGACCCAGCTGTAGATATAACTGGTGTGCTGCCCAGCACTTCCTTCGCTTGTTGAATGCAAGAGATTGTATGCAGGTTCTGCAAAGGACAGCTAACCCACTCGCTGTGCTTTGGGGTGGAGATTATTTTGTTCTGCAGTGAAGTTAACACTGATGGAAAGGTGTCAGCCCTGGAAAGCAGCATTCTCTGGGAACATACATTGCCTGGGGAGCTCCAGGTTGGGATCCTGCACTCCAAACTTCACTGTGGGTTGCGTGTGGTCTGGGGGGAGTGCTCACAACTGCCAGTTTGAAACACTGTCTTTTGGTCCCCAGAGTACAATTTATGAATTTGCAGCATAGCACAGAGCCAGTTTCATATGCTGGGATGCCATTTGTCTGTGCGTTTGGTTGGCAAATCTGTCCCAGAAAGAAGTAAGTCAGTGAGGCTGGTTTTGCAGCTCAAGTGTTAAAGGTAATCCTGTGCTGTGGAAACACATGCTTTCCCTCACATTCCTCCCTGGCATGCATGGGGGTGTGTGATTCATTGTGGTAGGAAGACTTCATTTATAATCCATCCTGCTGTTGTCAGTGGCCCAGCATTGGATATTCAGCAGTTCAAGATGTGGAAGGGTGAGAGTGATTCAAATGTAACCAGTGATCCCCAGTTTCACAGGCTCAAACTCCTGTGCACCTAAAAAGGGTCTGAAATCCCAAATTTGTTCCACGCAGCCTAATGAACACAAATTAGGTGCTAAGAGGAGATTTCATTTGCTCCTGCACCTGCACTGTTGCCACCACCCAGCCCCTGACAGAGGGAGAGCCTGAGCCGTGACTGCCACCACCGCCAGAGTCAGCATCTTGGCAGCACAAGTCATTTGGACAAACTAGCTTTCCAGGTTTTGGTTTGTTCCTGTTTTCCATTGTTTCCAGGCCTGTGGGAGAGGAGATCCAGCCGCGGAAGCCTCTCCAGCATGCTGCCTGTGTGCTCCTGGGTAACGTGGGAAGAACCGCGCAGTCCAGCATAGGCCAAGTCAGCTTTTTGCCTTTTTCTGGGAAACCACTGGGTGCTGTCTTTGGGAAGCATTTTTGTTCGTTCTATGGTGAATAACCTTTTGTGGGTAAAACACTCTCTCTTTTGTACACTCTTTTATTAATATTGTTGTGGTTATTGTAAGGTTTCAGTAAATTGTCATTCCACTTATAATCTCTCCTAGTGTTTTCCTCCACTATTGGGAGGGGGTGGGGAAAGGGGGCAGCTTGAGTGGGTTTCATTTTCCTGCCGGGTTTTAAACCAGAACAATGGCGCATATTAGCATTGTAGTTAAAATGTGAAAATTAAACATTTTTATTTTTGCTATGTGCAAAAGATATCTTTTGTGATTATATGTTGTGCTTCATCCAATTACTTTGATTATGTTTGTTCTTGGTGGCAATGATTGGTGTGAACAGAAGGAATATTACTGAAAGCCATTAGAAAAGGTAAGTATCAGTTTAACTCCACTGATATCAGTGAGTTCACACTGGTCTGTGAAGCTCAGCAGCACAGAGCATTGTCCATAAAGACCATGTGTGCAGTAATTTGGTAATATCAATAACAGCAAAAGCAGGAATTATTCCATTACTAGCAAGTGGAAGTTTACGATTCTTGTCATCACTCCTGTGGGGAAAAAATATCTGTGATAAGACATAAAACTCAAAGTAAACAGATATCTGTATTAAGGCTTTCATAAAAGTGCTCCTGGGAAAATACGTGTTCTGTTTTCTGAAATTTTTTCAGAACTCATAATTTGTTTTCAATCCATCATATAACAACACTAAGGCTTTTGAAAGTTTTTAACAAGAATATAAACAAAAGAAAAAAGACTGTGAGTCAATCTCCTTCCTATCTAGCAGTGACTAGAAAACATTTCTGGAAGAAAGAAATTCTAGTGGAAGTGTGGTCTTCCACTAGAATTCCTTCCTTCCAGGAGTGTTTCGCATGTCACAAGAGGAGATACCAGGACTCCTATGTCCATCCAAGAGATGTGCTCAGCTGGCCCCAGGACACAGCTTTGAGCAAAGGCTTAGTACCTACGTGTTGCCAAGGTTTGGGCACCCTGACACACAGGCCCTGCTAACTTCTATGCAGGGATCCTTTTTCTATTTTGAGACAGGTGAAATCCATCTATGACCAGTCATGCAAAATGATCAAACCCCACAAAATTCTGTCAATGACACAGGCTCAGAGGTATCTGATGGTCCTTCCTGTTTCTTCCTCCATCATCCGTGCAACTGGAAGGATAGAGGGGAACACCACTTTTGCTCCTGATCCTCTAACCACTCATCCCAAGGCCCTTGAAGCCTCTCCTGATTGTTCCTGGACTCCTTGTTGCAACTTAATTGCTGCCCACCTGAAAAATCCATAATAGATGATAACCTGAGTACCCTTTCAGGATAGGAACCTTTCCCTTAACATCTTTAACCTGGGTCCCAAGGAGGCACAAGACTTCCCAGAGAAATGGGTTCCAGCTTTGTCTGGAACTCAAGAAGTAATATGAGTCTATGACCTTTGGAAGAAGGGGCAGGCAATTCACGAGAACTATATGGATATTGTGAACTTATGCACGTGAAAATTAGGAGGCCCAAAGCCCAACTAGAACTTAATCTGGCTGCTGTTGTAAAATACAAAATAATACAAGAAATTCAATAAATACATCAGCGACAAAATGTGGGCTAAGGAGAGTCTTCATCCCTTATTGGGTGGAGGGGGAGACATAGTGACAAAGGATGAGCAAAAGATTGAGGTACTTAATGCCACCTTTGGCTCAGTCTGTAAGAGTAGGACCAGCTGTACTCTGGGTACCCAACCCTCTGAGCTGAAACACAGGGATGAGAAGCAGGAAATAAAGCAAAATAAACCAAGGGCAATGGCTGGTGACCTTACTCCACTTAGACACAATCTGTGAGGCCAGATGGGATCCACCCAAGGGTACTGAGGGAGTTTGAGGAAGAGCTTGCTTCAGTCATTTGTCAGCAACCCAGGCTAACTGGAGATGTCCCAGCTGACTGGCTCTTAACTAATGTGTTGCACTTCCACACAAAGGGCAGGAAGGATGCAGGAAACTACAGGCCTGTCAGTGTGACCTCAGTGACAGGAAAGGTCATGGAGCAGATCATCTTGAGTGCCATCACATGGCACGTACATAACAGCGCAACCAATTCCTCAATTTCAGGTGGTTCTGAAATGGGAAAGGCACTTCCATTTTTCTATGATTCTGCCCCATATGGAGAACACATACGAGTCAGGAAAAAAAAGAAAAAGTAAAAAGAAAAGAAAAAAGAACAAAAAAGGAAAAAGAAAGAAGAAAAAAGAAAGAAGAAAAAAGAAAAAAGAAGAAAAAGAAAAAAGAAAAAAGAAAAAAGAAAAGGAGGAAAAAAAACCAAAGAAAAAAGAAAAAAAAAAAAAGAACAGAAGTGATTTCAGAAAATTTCTAACTTTTTTGAATGGTGACCCCAAGGTTCAGTGCTTCAAGTGCCCTCGGTGGACCAGCACCCCAGTGGGTGTGGAACAGAAGGTGCTGTTAACTACAGGGTGCCCCGGCTGCTCTACAGGGCAGCAGGATCTGCTCTGACCTGAGACACTCAGTATGAAATGCCTTAACAAATAATTGGCATTCATGGAAGAACACGTAAATTTTAATCTGTGTGATGCTGTATATGTTTGTTCTCAATGTCTTGCTGGAAACTCTTTAAAAGTGACTGACTTTTTAGCGTGAAAGGCCTGACAGATGTCCTAGTAGAAGTGTTTCAGTAGTATGGAATTGGCTAAGCATATGCACATTGTGTACTGAAGCTGAGAATAACTTTTAGAAAAATAAGAGACCAAATTGATAGTCAAACCTTGAGGTTGTCCATTCTTGTTTAGAGACATAAGAGAAGCGTTGTAAATACTTCCTGTGATGTAATGGGAAAATATTCGTCTGAATTTATCCACCTCTTTTCCATTACAGAGGAAGATATTCTAGAAATTCAAACTCTGCACAGTGCCATACAGGTAAATGGTTAACGTACAGTGAAACAGACACACCTACAATGAAGAATTATTATTGAGAAAATAATCTTTAAAATGCCACAGTTACTAACCTAGGAAAAACTTTAAAAAAACCATCAACATTAGTTCTTGCTACCATTGAAATTATACTACTATTGGAACAGAATAAATAGCAGTAAAGCTGCTGTAATACTGAGAGTTTTTAAGATCCTCAACCTGCATGTAATAAGGATAGCACTACTGTTTTTATCCTGAACCGTACCCTCGTGTTCTTGTAGCCCACAAAGTCCATCCAGGGAAACGGTGCTGGAGGGCAGAGCAGCTGCTCAGCTCACCTCTCCAGCTCAGCTTAGGACACAGCTACATCTCTCTGCAAAAGGCCCTGAGGGTGCCATACTTTCACTGGAAAGCAGCAAAAGTAACAAATCCCACAGCCATCAGTGAACCTTGACCTCTGTGAGAGGAGTAGTGTCAACTTTGTAACAGGCAAGTTGTAGGCTAAGTGATCCAGGAGCACAGTGAGCTCTCTGAGAATCCTCTAAGCACCACAAATGTGCTGTCAGAAGACCATTATCTGAACTCATCTCGTAATCTGAATTTGTGGGATCTGTTCTGCCTTCAGAGGGCTTTGTAAAAATATTCATAGCAAAGGGATGCAGTACACTGCACAACTGGAAGGAGTTGGCAAAATGTTCTATGTATGCAACTCTTTCTTGGTCTCCTAAGATGTGAAATATTTAAGAATAGTCTGGAAATTAAATCAGTTTTGTGGCCATGGTGAATGAATTATTTACAGAATAAGTAAAACACCCTGCCCTCACAGACATACTCTTTACCAGCTTCATGTCCAACAGTATGAGTGGTGTCTTTAAAGAACAGTCTCTGGAATATCTTTCTGTAAGTATATTTCATGTTGGCATGTGTGTCATCAGCCTGCTATTAAGATTTTAGTTCTGACCAAAACAATCCATACAGGAAGGAGCTGAGCTATGATACAGCCTGATGAAGTGCATTTCATAAGCCAGTATTACTGCAGACTCCCATGGCCATTAATCTCTTCAAATGGGTCTTGGTATAGGCTGACATTTGCAGACAAATAAGTTGTGTCAGAAACAGGGTTGGTAATGTCAGGTTTCTTCGCCAGCAATATATAATCTTAAAGTACACTATGTTCTTTAATGGCTCTGCAAAGCATCCTGGCAAGAAAATAGCTGAATGCAGAAGGTGTCCACTTTACTTTCATTGGTACAGACTCACATTTGGGTATAGTCACACAAAGAAGCATAGTGCTATGCCAAGATATTAATGGTAGTGTTGAATATGCTATCAGAAGTTGGTGTTACTGAAAGGAATGTCATTCAAACATGGATAATTAGTGTTGCTTACAGAAAAGTTTATTAACTTTGGTAATGTGCTGTGATGACAAGGCTACACCACCACAATTTGGAAGGTTCTGGTGGTGCCTTGCCTTTTGCAGAGTACCCTAGATGGTTATATTCTCTAGATAAGTGAAACTTCGTGAATAAAGTGAAACAACAAAAAATTTGCCTCAGTAATAACTAGATCAAATTCAAGCTGCATCCTAAACCGAAGATAAATGTAAGCTGTGTTGCCCTGGTTTTTGCTAAGCCTTCTGTTTTTAACCTTGGAGTCAGATTCTTTCACACAGTTCATGTAAATAGTAGCCAATGTTTACTTAACGGTATTTTCTGGTTTTCATTCCTTTTGTGATAAGAGAACTTTGATGAGCATCTTTCTTCTCCAGTGGGATTGAGAAGGAAGTGACATGCTCTCCAATCCCTTGTGGAGTTGGGACGTGTATAAGAATGTGAGATATGTCAATAATAAACATTATTCCCTCCTTTCTGCTGAACCTGGCAGGTGTGAGAGCCTCTTTATTGTGTCTTCCCAGACACAAAGCTGTCTTCAGGTTCACTGAAGATACACGAGTAGATACATACTTTACAAAGTTTCAAATGCCAAACCATATCTGAAACTCTGCAAACTGTTGAAAACTGATTGCAAGAACAGTTCTGTTTGACCTTTTACAGACTTGCTCTGTCGAAATGTGAAGTTTCAAAGTGTAATCAATTTAAGAGATTATTACCTTCAATAAAACATAATTAGCACACTAAGCTGAACCCTATTTTAAATAAATTCTCTTAAACTCTGGAAATTGTTACCCTAAGGTATTGATTGAAGATTCCCCAAGGCCGGTAGGTTGGGGGTGCACAAGATATTGGGAGGCATTTGCCACTTAACCTCTGGAATGACAACATCAAGATATTGAAAACATGTGATCATGATGTTCATGGCAGAAGTGCAGTCTGGACTATCATCAAGGATGTCATCAATATATCACCAATCCACACCTCTGAAAGGTTACAAAAGCTTGATAACATGGAATGTGCACTTAGAGGTCTAGGAATAAATCCCTGAGGAAGGTGAGTAAATGTATATTGAATGGATTTGCAGTGAACACGAACTACTTGCAGTCTTTGGGCTGCAAAGGAATCATGAAAGACACACCTTTAACATCAGTGGCTCCCAGCCAAGGATAGGAATCACACTCAGTGGGAAAATTCAGGTTCAAGATAAATGGAACTGCCACAGGAAGGGGTTGCTGATGCCTTGTTGACAGCACAGTAATCCACCGTCAGCTGCCAGTCACCACTTGGTTTCTGAAGCGGGCAAAAGGGTGCATTAAAAGAGGAGCTGGTGGTGACAATAATCCCTCTTGCCTAAAGGTCTTTGAGGAGGGCTGTTGCTGCCTCAGTAGCCATGAGATCTACATGGTGCTGTTTCGTATGTTCTAATGAAGTGGGTGGCAGAGGTGGTGCAGTTTGAAGGAGTTGCACCAAAGCATTTAGAGTGACTGAGATCCACTGGTCCCACTGGCCTCCCATAGCACGGGTTTGGAGAAGGTCCACATCTGAAAAATTGATAGGTCCCAGTGCCATGGCTGTAGAGGCATCAAGGCCAGAGGGAGGAGCTTGACCATACTAATGGGGTATTGCACAGGATCTTGGGAGCTTTTCACCATGTTAACTGAAGGGATGAACGATAAATTCAACATCAAGATTTGGGCCCTGGTGTCCATAACAAAGTTGAGTAGGTGCTAGTCATTCATGACAACTAATAATCAGGACTAGGACATGGGGTAAGCAAAAATGTCTGCTGGAAACAGAACTAGGAGGCAGATCTCCCTCAGCACTGGACTCCCACCCATGAATTCTGTTCATGGGGGCCACTTGCCTATGGCCATCCAGAAGGTGTAACAAAACATTGTTCTGCAGTCTCCCAGTTTGCTAACATCCTTTTCCAGCACGAGATGCCAAAGGTGGCTTATCTCTATCTGGGCAGTGGAGGTGCTCACCCTCTGTCCAGGTGAATGTTCCTCCACATCTCACTTTCAGGCACAGAAGCCACTGCCATGGATGTACCTGGGAACTGTGGACTTTGTCAAAAATTGACCAACCATACCCTCCCTGTCTGACAATTTCTGTCTGTGTGTGGGATCTGCATTATTAGGCTGTAGCTGCAATAGTGCTACACCCATGGGTGTCAGCTGAAGGCTTATTCTTCATGAGAAGCCTGGACACGGGGGATTTCCTCTGATGTCAGCTTGATTGAATAAACTGAATATGTCTAAGTGCTCCATTGTAGTTCCATATTGCTCAACCACTGTGGTGGTTTTGGCTGGGATAAAATTTTCTTCATAGTAGCTAATATGGGGCTAGGCTTTCAGTTTGTGCTGGAAACAGTATTGATAATTCAGGGATATTTTACTAAAACAGTCAGGCAGCTTAACTTAAGCAAGTGCTCAAGGCAGGTAAGATGGGGGCTACTGCTTCTGGGCTATGACTATGCCAAGGTGAGGGAGTGTGATTAGCAATTTCCTCCTTAATCATAAGACACAATGAGACTGGAGGTCAGCGTGGAGGGTCTGTTGGGCAAAGGTGGCCAGCTTATACTCCAGCATTGATGTGTGGCCTTAAGAGGCCAGGCAGTTGGGTAGCTGTTATGAGTGGATGTAAGTTTAAATCAGCTTTTGCCTTTGCCCAGGCCTCTGGCAGCAGGCAGTAGCTGTATTGAGGTAGCCAGCACCCCAAGGATCCACTCTAATTTGCAAGTTCTTTAATAATGGTTTATTCAGTCTATTATAAAATGAATTATTTATTAATGGACAAAAAACTAACAGG
>VYXC01000173.1:852881-865650 GCA_013397175.1 Platysteira castanea
TACTACACAGGGATAAAAACAAAAGAAGATACTAGTATATGCATACCGAATTAAAGGTACCATTAAAATTACAGCTAGCTAAGAAATAGTATAACTTAAGATTCAATGTTTCTTACCATCCAGTTCTTGATGGGGTACACATCGAAGTCTTTTCCCTCAATTTCCAGAAAGGTAACCTCAAAACTGGGTCCAGTTTTGCGGAGAATTCTTTGCACACATTCCAGAGGAGGATGTAAGAGACTTCTGCTCTATGATAATTTGTGTGGGCTTTTATAGACATAAGAACCATGTCTTTTGGTCACCGATGTTTATTTTCCTTTATCTCTTTCCACATCTGCTCTCATACCAAGATGTGTATTCGAGGTTTGGTCTCAGGCTTGCAGGAGCCTGGAGGTGATCTCCTGCTGAGCTCTCTAACTTCTTGCTGAGCTCTCTGGCTCCTCACTGAGCTATTAGTCTGGCCTGAGGTATCTCTTTCAAATGCCCCAGTTGTGAGAGAGGGGGGACGTCCTGCCACAGTAGCTACGCTCTTTTTGGCCCCTTGCTTATCTTCTCCCACCCATCCAAGGGTGTCACACTGCACAGCAGTTTTGACTCAGCTTATGTCTAGAGCAGCTCAGGAGGCTGATCAAGGCACATTGGTTCTTACCCTGTGTGCAATGGCTGGTCTTACACTGCTATTCAGATTAATCTCTGATGGCTTGCAAGTCGATCTGGTTATCTTGGACAAAATCTGCTGCCCACTGGAACAAACTCTAACCTTGCTCCTTTCCTAAGCCTTCCAGCAAGTGTTGGTAAGACTTCATCCTGTCCTTGATGCCAGTTAATGTTGTCTGAACAGTAGTGGATCTGACAACTTGTTATAAATCAAACTTTGCAGAGGCAGTAAGAAACATCATCAGCAACATACCCACATGGCTACTTATCCTATCCCAGATAGTAAATAGCAGTTTTGAATTCAGTCTCTTCACTGAACAGAGAAATGTGACCTATTGTTTGTACTATTGCAGTTTATGTCACTGTTGGCTTTTGGTTCCCTCAAACACTTAAATAGCAAGAACAATGCTCACCATAAGAATGAAAGAAGCATCCCCAGTATGTTCCTTTCCTTTGTAGTTGAGGTTCTCACTCTTTTCTATATTGTAATCAAACACCCTGCCCAGAACTCCTCTGCCATGATGAGTCTGGGAAGGGCGGGATGGCGAGTGTTCCTTGCTTAAGGCACAAGCTCATGTCTCCCTGTGACATCACTACCTGCCCTGCTCCTCAGGACAGAGACATAACTTGCTGTCCTGTGCCATCTGCCAGTGTGAAGAGTCTCTGGGCAAGAGATTGACACCAGAGTGCAGGAGCTGGCCAGCTTCAGCATCTCCCTGGATGTTCAAGCTCAATCACAGCATTTTCCATGTATTTTTTGCCTAGGTTAATCTCCTTTTATTTAATACTAATGTTTTCTCTTGGATTAAATTCATCCTTGAGATTTCTTTTTTCTTTTGCTGCATTACAGGAATAGTACAGTGACCTCAAAATTTCACATATGGAAGAAAAAAAAAAGGAGTAGCTTAGGTCTTTTTTACCTTTCTGAAGACCAATTGATCATTCTATAAAAATGACAGGAGCAAGTGACTCCGTTTTCCCTTTTGATCCTTAACAAAGAAGCAACTAAAAAATCTGTATCCTTTCCTAATAGCAGTAGTATTGCTTTATTGTAGGGTCCACAATGAGGAGCTTTAATCTAGATGAGACTTGGGTAGAAAGTAATCTTTTGTTATAAACTGAAAGGTTGAATTTTCTGTTTAAAAATTGCTATTAGGCTTCCCCTTGTTGATGTGTTAGATACCGACAGTGGTCTATTATATTCTACTGTCCTCCACTAAGATATTTTTATGAAGGTTTTGTTCACTGCAATTAAGGCCCATCTATACGTGTCAAAAAAATTCATCAACTGTGCAACGTGATATATGCAACATCTCTGACGTTCCTGACTCCAGTTCTCTGCTACTTTTTCTTTGCCATTTTTTCAGCCTCACTGCTAGGTTCAACCAAAGGGTAGCAGCACCATCTTGTGGGTATCTGCAAAAGTTACAGCAACAAAATTATCAGTAAAACTTCTAGCAGGTGGGTTCCTCATCCTGAGCAGCGGCTGGCACTGCCTGCTCAGGGCAGGGATGTCATAGCAGAGCTCAGCAGGGTACAGCTGCCTGCTGACGTGAGGCTTTGTGAGATGGGCCCCACAAACTATCCAAAGCTCAATTTAGCATCTAAAAAATCCTGAGATTAGACTTGGCTTAACATTGGCCATAAAAAATATTGCTTAGGGTTGTGGATGAACATCTGGATGCCACAGTCAGGAATGGAAAAGATTCTGGGGAGTTAAAAATTCTAAGTTAAAATGAATGGCTTTACTTCAGGGCACATGAACGCAAAAAATATTTTCCTGTATTGTTACTCATCAAATAATTTTTCTCTTTGTTATTGCCTTCTGACTATGTCTATATTGTAAGTGTAGTAGTCAAGCCAAGTGACTTGATGTCAAGCCTGCATTCAGGAGTGAGTTTTTGGCAGTTTTCCCAAGAATCTGGTGGGAAAACAGCCTGAATTCTTGTATTTTTTAGCACAGGTTTACTGCATGCAGTCAGCACCTTACATGACACAGATACAGCCAGGCCCAAATGTGTATGGCCCATAATTCATGGTGACCATGATCCGTGGAGTTACAGATGGAAATATACATCTTTTGTGTGTCCTTCCCTAGACAGCCTGAGCTCATTTGCGCCAAGGCAATGGGAAATAGGGAGGGTTTCTGTGCTGAAGGAGCAGCGAGAGGATGAGGGCAGCTTGTCTGAACTGGAGGTGGGGAGGCCAGGAAGTGCACCATGCCCTTGCCTCTGCCACTGCCAGCAAGGCAAGGACAGCCATTGTCTAATGGATGCTGAACTAGCTCCTGTCTTGGGCTTTGCAATAGGGCTGCGTTTACAACACTTGCTTCATGAAAGCTTGTTTTCCCTTCAGTCCTCACTAAAAAGCTCCTTTCCACATGGTTGGGGTTTTTTTTTACTTCCTTAAAATTAAGTTAATTTAATTGCAATTAAGACTATAATGAAGTCATGTATGTTTTCATTTTGTTGCTGAAGACATTCTTCTAATCACTTTATTGTTTTAATAAATTGCTACTTATTAAATAGTATTTATAATACAATATATAGTAAGAAAGCAAATATTTAAACATAGATGTAAGTTAAACCACACATCCTTCACCAAGCAACATGGGAATAATTTGCAATAAATTAATGGCAGTATTAAAAGTACCCTGACAAAGCACCTCCCCAGTTCTGCATGTCTGCATGCTACACATGATTTTTACTGAGAAAGGGAAGAAACAGATTTTGTGAGGTTGCTATAAACCTATATATAACTTGGGAGAAACTTAAAAAAACCCCTTTCATCTGCAACTTGTCTAAAAATTATTTTATGCCGTGCTTGGAGCACCTCATCACAGTAACTTACACTGCGGGAGAGGAAGGAATAAAACCAGTTGTTGTGGCTGGTATTTGTTCAATATAACTCCTTTTTTCCCCTGTTCTTTTCATCACAGTTTACAGCAGAGGCTGAAGTTTTGGCATGGTGTGTTGAACGGCTGCCCTCCTGTGGCTGCAGTTTCCCTTCCTCTGAAGCTGAGACTTGCCAGGAGTATGTGGCTTGTTACAGAAGCCAACAGGGAGGTCACCCATGTACAGGTATTTTACAAACTTTAAAAGAGTGCATTGATTAAGTACAAAGCAGAATCCACTTTGGAGGATGTGTAGAAGACTCCAGGGACACCTTATAGCAGCATTCCAGTGCCTAAAGGAGGCCTAGAAGAAAGCTGGAGAGAGACTATTTACAAGGGCCTATAGTGATAAGACAAACGGTAAAGAGTTTAAACTGAAAGAGGGTAGGTTTGGATTAGATATTAGGAAGAAACTCTTTACCATGAAGCTGCTGAGGCACTGGCACAGGTTGCCCAGAGAAGTTGTGGATGCCACATCCCTGCAAGTGTTCAAGGCCAGGTAGGATGGGCTCTGAGCAACCTGGTCTAATGGAAGGTGCCCTTGCCCACAGCATAGGGGCTGGAACAAGATGTTCTTTAATGTCCCTTTGGTTGTCACACTTTCCAACCCAAACCATTCTATCATTCCATGATTCTGTGATTCTATGCTAAGGTGTTTTCTTGACCAGGTGATTTGACATGCATCACCTGAGAGTAGGAGATAGGATGGAAGACTCTGTCATTAAAAACTGGAACTGTGCTTTTATAAAGTGATAAATTGTCAGTCATACGTCTCCAGGCCATCTGTCAGCTCAGAATCATTAAATAATTTATAATAGTGTCACTTTTTGGTTCCTTCAGGTACTTTATCAGGTTTGCCACATCTCCACCTCACTATAAAGATGAGTCACTCTGGTTTCAGCATTCCTCAGCATCAAAAGCAGCATGACATCCCTCTCTCCATTCACCACGGATAGCTTTGCAAACAGGATATTGTTCGAGTTGTTGTATCCCGACTCCAGGCAGAGCATCCTGCCACAGTGGTGTTCAGAAACTCCCAAAAGCCAGAAATTGGGTCTGGGATATTTAAATAATGAACAACGATGGGAATCATGCTGTATGAATCAATCACCAAAGGTATGACAATATGGATTGCTTCATATCAGAGCACGCACCAGAAATTCAAATACAAACAGTTCTACCTTGGCTTCAAGACCCTTTGGGCATATATTTATTCTGTAATTCCTTATTGGTTGAGTTCTCCCAACTTTTAACAACTGGGGCATTTATTGTCTTTCCTCTATGAGCCAAATCTGAACTTAGCTCGGCAGACCTTGATCAGCAATGAATGTTGACAGGCAGGATTTTGAAGCCCTAGCCCTGCTCCTGAAGCCATCCACTTTCAGAGCCATCCATATTCAGTGGAGAACACTCAACAAGAGAGGTTGCTGAGTCCCCTGACCAGCCTACCAAGAGTTATGGTTGCCCTGTGTTGGTAGTAACCTCGCTGCTGTCTGTCTATTTTCTGCACAAGCAAGGACCTTGAGCAAGAAATTGCATTTCACTGAAATGTTATTTTAAAAATCAGGGGTTTTTTAAATTTCCAAGATTGAAAAATTCAAATAAAAATTTAAAATTGTCCACCCACCTTATGAACATAATTCATTTTATTATATTAAAATAAGTATAATGTTAAAGAGAGGGAGTAAGATAAAGAAAATGTCCCTAATTTTTAAACATGAGGTTTTATTATTTCCGTTAAAAGTGATTAATTGTCATAAGTGCACCAGATTAGTAAAAAAGATTTCTTTCCAAAAAAAGTATTTTAAAATGTTCATATACTATTCTAGCTTTAATTTTTGTCATTCAATGCACTTCAATGGAATACTTGATTCTGGGGCAGGAGCCCTCTCTCATTCTGTCTGGGGCTGCACCTCCCACATACATCACAAGTCATTTCTCTCCAGGTAGCCTGCTGAGAACCTTATAACATGCTGAATTTGGAGGCAAAAAAAAAGNAACCTTTCCATCTCAAAGTAAAACATTATAACAGTTGAACAGTATTTTGTCTGGTTCTTGTAGCAGTAGTCTCATATTCAGGGAATAGGAACATGCATGAAAGACAAACTGAGTATTTCTATTAGTAGTCTGCTTTTCAAATGCAAATAGAAAGAAATTTTTTTACTGTAGTTTTCATCTGAAAAGTGAATAGCAACAGGTCTAGCAAGAGTCTTGAGCTGCAAACCTGGCTAAGAATACTGGTTGTGCACAGTACAAGGTGCAAATTTCCTTCAAAAACTGTATTCCCTACTCATTGTGTCTCTCCAGCTCTTGCTAATGTAATCCTGGAGAACCTGCCCTTAGGAATTAACAAATGGGACCAGAACTAGGCACAGCTGTACACAAACACAGGGTAGAAATCACTGGTCTAATGGTAGTTCATGAAAGGGTTAGGCTGTACAGGCATCAAAATGTAGCTCAACAGAGCCTTGCTAATATAGAAAAGGCAACCTGTAACCTTGCATGTACAAACAGGAGGGTAGACTACAAGATCATGGGGCCAACATTTTCAATCTTCCCAATACTCATACAGCCTCAGATGGTTTACTCTGTATAGTTTAATGCAGGCCTTTAAAAAAGATTAGAGGAAATGGGGAGAATCCAAGTGGAAGGAAAAGAGACTATAAGAAATTTTAAAAGGTTTGTTTCATCAAACACTGAATCATCAGGTTTACTTAGCCTTCAAAGAGAAGAATGATGGGAACAGGTTAACAAGTACACAGAGGTTGCTTTAGTATGGAAAGTAGTAAATTTGTCCTACATGCCCATGGTAAATAAGATGGAAAGAAAATGGCATGAATTGCACCAAGAATTGCTGAATATTAAAAAAAACTTTCTAATATTGAAGACACTGGACTAGATTGGCAATAAATGTCACAGTGTTTTGAGCACTGATATCTTGAAAGATCTCTTAGATAAGCTTCTCTTAGGGATAGGATGGAAGGTGGATCTATTCTGGGACAGCAAGGATGGATGAGACAAGCTCCAGTGAGGTCAACTATCCCCACAATTCTGCACTTCAATGGAAAACTTGATTCTGGGGCAGGAGCCCTCTCTCATTCTGTCTGGGGCTGCACCTCCCACATACATCACAAGTCATTCCTCTCCAGGTAGCCTGCTGAGAACCTTATAGCATGCTGAATTTGGAGGCAAAAAAAAAGGAACAGTTCTGTTTAAAATCAGTGCTTCAAATCAAAAATAACTCTCAGGAATTCTCTGTCATCTTTCTCCTAAAATAACCAAAGCCAAATTTATGAAGTCAGTTTGGAAAGCAACATCAAAGGCCATTGGTAACTTTGACTAAACTTGCCAAAGAACACACTTGTGCTATTTCTATACCACGTCTATGCCTTTGAAACTTGAAGGAAGAGAGTCAGGAACTCAGTAAGTCCAAACTAGAAAATACCTACATTGGCACAGCCTCTTTTAGCGCAAATGTGAAGCTTGAAGCAGAGAATTAAAATCAGGCAATAGGTTTCTTCTGTTCAGAAAACTACTCACAATGTCTCACATAGAGGTTATCTGCAAAACTCCAGTAAGATATATTAGTGCTATGACATAGTGTTTGAATTCTGGCAGGATTTGTCAGACATTTAGTCAACCCACAAGTTCATACAGTGCTGGGAAGACAGCCCATGTAGGGCTCACGGCAGTAGTCACAGCTCTTCTGCCTGCACCTCCATCATGTCCAGTTCCCAGCTCCAAAGGCATTTATAACATTTTCATAACCAGAAAATATTTCTTCCTTGAAGAGTAAAAAAAAATCCCATGAAATCACACAAAAATCACATAAAATCTTCTACCTAATACTTTTCCACTTACAAAATACTTCCAACTTTGGTATACGTAACTGGAAAAAAATCCAACCCTCATTTTTCTAAGGATATACAAATCCAGGCCTGAATTTGCTACTATCAAGATGAAAACAAGAAAAAGATAAATAGGAAGTGAAAAAAACATTGTGGGACTCACACAGGTCATTCTCCAACCAGTATTTCTTCAGGTCAACACTTTTTCCTAGAACCAAGTACTCCTTCTCTCATTCTCCAAGTCAGTTAGGCATGCTAAGTGATTACAAAACACATCTAATAAGATAATACAAATACTAACTCCATGAAGACCCTTTTTTCTGCCTAGTATTTTGCTCTTACTGTAGACCTCTTCAGTTTCCTGAAAAACATCCACAACTTTATTTCCTGGGTATTTGTTCAGCTGACACAAGTGCCACTGAAAACCGGGAAATAAACTCTCCAACCAATTTGCTGCATTGGAAAGCCAACACTACTTTATGAATGGTGCTGGATGCATGGTGATTTCTCTTCAAAATATGCTTGAGCAGCAACCTTACAGACCAGGTTATATTCATGAAACTAATACATACCATCACATTTCTACACATGCATGTGAACTTATTTGAATTTGAGTAGGGGTCTTTTGAGGGTTGTTGGCAGTCATTTGGTGGTCAAAGTTCCCTATTATGGCTGCAGATCTTCTGATTCATTTTCTTTTTTTTTGAGAGTGTCTCAAATATGTGGTCAGGCTATGATGCACTTCTCTTATTCTTTACTCCAACACTTTCTATCTTTGTTCTCAAAACTAAGACATCTACTAGTACATATTAATCACTAATGTAAGTCAATAAGGAAGCATTAGTTGGCACAAGACGTACTAGTCCCAGATGTAGGGAGTTAACACAAGGCCACATTAATCTCTGACATTTGTACTAAGATCTGTATGGTACAAAACTAAACATTAACCATGAATACAGGGATCATGCACTATTGTGCTAAAGTTAAAAGAATTTTCTAACATCCTCCCTCACCACTGCATAGACTTCTTAAAGAAATACAGCTTGTTTGGTAACATAAGTGTAAGAACCATTACCAATATCTTTAATTTTTCTAAGCACACATGTGAAAAGTGATTAAAATGGTCCATAGCATACCTGCATTTCTCAGTGTCAAATGTGCACCATACAGTCTAGGAAGGCTTTGGAAACTTAGTTTATCTTAAGTGAAGTGGGTTAGGGAGCACTCAAGACAATCAGATCCACTAGCAGGTCTGAAGAGAGCATAACATAATTTCAATCCGATGGCTGACAATGAACACCCAGCAGAGTGGGGCTGGTTACTAGTTCCATCAGCTAAATCCAGGAGAAGACATATTTTTGAGCCTGAAATATTAGATAAATTAATAATTCTTTTTTTTTTTTTAGATTCATCTAGAATTAAAAAAAGCAAAACATAAATTCCTTCTACAGAGAATGCTAATCCAAGAAACTATTAAATCACTCTGGCAGTGGATCAAATTACTTCCTTTTCCATTATGCTTCCTCCTCCATAGCGTGTAAATGGAGAAGAGATATTAACACTAAATTTCTTGATAGGCTTCTCTAGACTGTGAACTGTAGCTGTTCTTGTTTCTTCCTTATGTACTTGCACCAAACTAAATAACTTTTCAGTCAGTAAAGAAATGGAGATATAGATACAATGTAGTAGTACATGATTATTATTGTTCCCCAGAAAGAACAGGAAGAAACTTGGACAAAAACAGTTTGCCATGGGATCCCTATACTATAAAAGCTCAATAATCTTAGGTGTAATTCTGATAAGATTGGCTGTTGTCAAGTCATGGTGAATGTGCTGCCCAAAGAAATGCTAATGTGAGTTGTCTTCATGCCACTGAAAATACTTTGCAACAGCTTTTGCAAATGAGCTGTCTTTAGTGAATGGACAACAAATGGATTTCTTGGCTAGCAATAGCAAGTTAATATGCTATGGACTTTGAGATCTTTCCCATTAAATCTGATTATTCCTCATCCTATTTCCCAACTTAGGTCAAAATTATTTCTCAGTAGGAAAGCCCCACTTTGAAATACTCCCTTAATTCCTCTCTCAGACACTGTATTTCCTTAAGCATATATTGTACACAAACAGGGAAAAAACACAATCACTTTTTGCTTTCTGGTTCTAAACAATTAATTGAATTTACATTCAGATAATTTCAAAGCTTCAAAAGTACATGCACAGAAGGCAGAACAGGCAAAGCTAGGATCCTGAAGGGAGGACTTAGAAGAACAGAAACTGTAGAGGTTTAGTTTGTGCACTCAAGTATTTCAGTGTTCTAAATTGAGAGAAATTCATTCTGCATTCAGTGTTTGACAAGAGGGGGAGTGAGAAATAAGAGGGAAAGTGTGCCTGTGAATGCCTTTAATAGAAGTTTATTGGTAAGGTCTGTTCAACACAATTGTTTCAAAATCCACATTGCACTACAAACATGTCGGAGTCTCCTCTGTTTGGGGATTAATTTGTGATTCCCATGATTTTTTTTTTTGTATTTTCTAGCTTTGCTATCTGTAACAACTCCATAATTTTATTTCTGTGTTTATTAAAACAATGAAAGGAAGTGATCAATTTCAGGTTTATCAGGCATTTTTGCTGTTTTTCTTTTTCTTTCCCAGGGTATATTTCAAAACTTGTAAAACGTCATGTAGAAGCAAAGCAAGATGTCTAGATAGGTGGCTAAGGTGTTTTGAAAGGATGGCAATCAGAATGTGATTGAGAAGGATAAGGCATTGTTTCATATGAGGCAACAATCTCAACATGCACTTTTTCTGGTATGTTTCTATTCTAGTCACAGTGGGGCATCTGTTCAAAATCTCTTTCTCACAGGTTTGCAACTTGGATTAAAAACTGACATTTATTTCCCCAAATGTTGGTAAGAAGTTTCCCAGCATCACAGCAAGTAAATTTAAAAGGGGCCTATTGATAATGTCCTCTCAATAGAAGCGGGAAGGTGAAAATGGTGCACTTTAAATCAAGCAGTTGTATTAACACAATTTTTCCAAGTCTTAGTCCTTTTGCTGAAGTCGTATTACAGTAAAGCTCTGAGGCATGTGCTTAACTTAAGCATATGGCCAGTGATTATTTTCCTGGACTCACTTAAATACTGTTGAACCTCTATTTTATTTCTGAGGGGTGAAAGATGCTTGAAATTTGTACTGATTAGACAGAGCTGTTGTAAAAATGTGCAGCTCCCCCAGTGCTCATCCTGGCAGTCCAAGAGGACTGGGAGTTCTGTGCTGACCCTCAGTCTTTTCCACACAGGAGAAAACATTGCTTTTCCCTGGTTGCAGTGCTGGGGATTTCATGGCAAGAAGAGCCTTGCAGGCTATGTGTGTATTAGCAGACCTGAGATAGCTTCCCAATTCCCAAGACTGTTCTTTCTCACAGCCTGCATATATATTTCTGTATGTATTCACACACCCACTGTACCTCCCAGGCGAGAGCTAAGGCTTATCCCAAGCAGAAATCGGTCTGGACTAGACAAGCTAGAAGACATGTGGGATTTGAAAAGGCAAATTTAGGTGCAGCAGGCTTCTTCTCCATTGGCATTTTCCAGTTTTTTCTCAAAAATTGATGACTACGTGCACTTATTCTGTAGAGATAAAATACCTACATGAGTTGCATTGAAAGGAAATCTCCCAAACCTTACAAACTACTTATCTAGTTTCTGTAGTTCCCAATGGAAAAAGCTGTTCTTGAAGATAGGTGTTTTTTTCCACCTTTACATCTATTCTGTGTAAAGGAATAATGTAGTCATTAGTGGAAAGGAATGAGAAACAGAAATTAGTAAAAATGGCAACAACAGTCTAGAAAGCAGCCTAGACTGGATCATCAGATTTTCACACACATACCTTGTACCAGTGAGAGCCGTGTTTGGCCACCCTGCCGCTGCTCTCGGTACCTCCCTGTGCTTTCAGGCAGTGGGCCAGGTCAGCACATCAGCCTACGGCGGGGTGAGCACCCATCACCCGGGCACTCCTGGGGTGTCTGCAGCAGCCAGCCAGGACCCCTGAGCTCGTCACTCCTGAACCCTGCTCTCCCACAGAAGCACAGGCTTTGCTGCCAGCAGGCTGCAAGGCCAGCAGTAGTCAGATTTTTCATTTAAATTTTGGCACCATCTGAAGTCATTTCTGCTACTTCCAAGGACTGTTGCCATTGTATTAAAAAGAGTAAATTTGCTGCAGAGTTACTTACTGCCCAGAAAATCCAGCTGAAACATACTACTGCCAAATCTGAGGATTCAATATTGGGCCAGGGACTTTAAATAGCTTCTGCTACTGAGGATTTTCTGCTGTCTATGCTGTCTAAAAAAAAAAAAAAAAAAACAGGNAAAAAAAAAAAAGGCTGAAAAAAAAAAAGGATTGATAAAACCTCAGTTTGAGGGATTGGACATGGACTGTTAGAAATTGAAAATTGCCACTTCTATTGTGGTTACTACCTACCCAGGTTTTTTGACTGGAAATCATCTGGGATTTTTTAAGGCAAGGTTTGGTTGCCCAGGGTCCAGAATAAAAAGCACAAAACCAGACAAACCCCCTAATGCTGATATTTTAAATGAAGCAGAGAAAAAGCCCTGTTTATGCAGGTTGGCTGCCTTCTGTATACACCACAACTACTGAAGGTGTTCCTCGGCACTGTCCTTACTCTGCTCCTGCACCTATTTATTACCTTTAATTGCAGCACGAAGTCTTTAATTATGGGATACAATTCTGGCATGCTACATTACCTGAAGGACAACTCAAACCAAAAGAAAACCTGCCACTATCCCTGTCTTTCTTATCTTTCTTCCATGTCTGCTCCATACACCTATGTAAAGAGATAGTGCAGGAGGTACCCAAGGTGAAAGGTAGCCTTTATTTCCACAAGGTTTTTTCTTTCTTCTTTTTTTAATCTCATCTGCCATGTAGATAGGCGCAGTGACTGCAACAGTGCACTGGAATCTGTGAGCCAGCCAGGAAACTGCTCACTGTGATCAGGCTCAAACACTGCGGATGCACTGGCAGATACTCAACGTGAATTCTCCTGCACGCCACTGTCTGTGAATTTATGATGCACTCTTCTGTGCAGCTATAACCTTAGCAACAGCAACCACTGTACAATGAGCAGGAGTTAGTTGCTGCTGACTGTTTGAAGGAGCCCTCCCCTATGGGCAATTTGAGCAGAAAATGACAAGAATTGTAATGATTTGATCTGAAACCATAGCAAAGACTGCAGTATTTTCTCATCAAACTCAGTAATTCTAGCAATGCAATGAACTGGCAAATCAAGTGCTCCCCAGCTTTATAATCAGATGCTGCTCCCTTCCCTTCCCTTCCCTTCCCTTCCCTTCCCTTCC
>VYXC01000173.1:865978-953478 GCA_013397175.1 Platysteira castanea
CCTTCCCTTCCCTTCCCTTCCCTTCCCTTCCCTTCCTTTCCCTGTTCTCCTGTTTACGTTTTCTCCCAAAAGAACGTTCTTTGATTACACCTTTCTGGACCTGTGTAATTGCTTTCACACAATAATTTATTTCTTCATATTCTTGGGGCAGCAGTTAGGAATTTTTATATGTTGGAGGTTGTTTATGGAAAGGAGTAAATTAATGAACAGATTGAAAAGGGTTTTGTGAGCTGCTACCAGAATGAAAGCTTTCTTACTTCATGATATTGAACACTTTTTTTTATTAATCCAACACTAACATTTGTGTTAGAAAACATTTGGTTTGCAAAGAGGTTCAAGGCAAGTGTTGTGCATATTCATATAAATACATAATTGCATATGCAGTGATGCTGGGAATTTCCTCAAAGTCACACTGAAAGACTTGCCATAGTTTGTTGTCACCATTGTTATTGTATTTGACATTCAAAAAATATTCAACATGTAAAAGGCTCAGTAGGTTTTTATTTTAAATACTTTGTGTGCTGAAACAGTAAATTCTAAAATAGTAAAATCTAAAAGAAATTTTAATGTATTTTCACAGGGAGGCTAAGAAATGATAAACAGACTTCATGACCTGCTAACACGGTGTGTGTGGTCAGTGGAAAGGCGGCCGCGTTATTCCTGAAAGTGTCCCTAGCAAGGAATCGCTCCGGTGGTGCTGTTTGGCACACGAGCAGGCTGGCTTTCACACCCGTGCTGAGGTAAGCACGAAAACACACGCTCACACTCAGGCTGAATAGCTCAGGCGTCACTACAGGCAAAGAGTCAGGAGGTGGCTCTTTGTATAGAGTTCCAAAGTGTTTATTGCCAAACCACAAAAAAGGTGCCCATGGACGAAAGAGGGCAGCCTGAGGGCCACGACAGACTTATAAAGGGATACAGAAGGGAGGGGGGCAGAGCACCAGCAACCAATGGTCTGGGGGTATAGGGGCAGAGACAAGGCAGGGTAATAAAACAACAACCAGTGGAGAGAAGGAAGGGGCGGAGTGGGGACTGGATNGGGGTCAGTCTGTACAAGTGGCCGACCATGCTGGCTGGGTCCCAGAAATAAAGACCTAATGAACACCTTATAAAGATCGTGTCCCTAATTCTTCCATGAGCCGAGGCTGCTTTCAGAGGCCGTGACCGGACCGCAACAGATTACAACCTTTTAAGGGATGAGAGGGGTGTGTGGCCAACAGGCCAGCCAGCCAGACTGAATCTACATAGAACCAGGAAGGCTGAGGGGAGTGGCTTTTCTCACCCTGAGTTGGGGGCTGATCTTAGAGTTCGGAGCTAGCCCACCAGCGGGCCTCTCCTGTACCTGAGCTCTTTGGCCCCTCAGCCATCACAGCTGCTAGCTCAGCCGCCACAACCTGCTATGTAGGAAGATACGGCTGTCAGTGTAGAAGGAAACGAGGTTATCGTGGCCCCACTGACTTTGCAAGTTAAATTATATCATGTAAATGACAGCAAACACATTGAGGATATTTGTAGTAATTAATTTTAGATTTGATTGGCTACTGATCTGATCAATTTTACTTTAATAAACAGCTACCATAAAAAATAAATAACAGTGTTAAATAATTAAAAAAATTAATCTCTTTTTTTCCATAAGGTTTTTCTTACTATCTGTAATGGCCAAAAAATCCTTTTATCTGCCGTTTCTAGATGTTATTGGGTTGTTTCTTAAACTGTATTCAGCAACAGCATTCTGTGTCCCAATGGCATTACTTAAAAACAATGCAAACTTTGCATTTTAATTACTATGTGCATCCTATTGACCTCCTGTCTACTTTATGCCAGCTTCATTAAAAACTGATGCCCAAGCTGCTCATCAAATTCAGCAATGAGCTGTTTTAGTTTTCATTTAGAAATGAAATTAGAGTGTTTTTTCTATGTTTTTAGTGAAATAACTTTGAAATGCATGAGAGAAAGTGAATTGGAAGAATGTGTCTTCGTGAAGAAGAATTTTACTTGTCAGGGTGTGACTACATGTAAATCGGGCCACTGTAGTCTATGTTTGCCATATCAGCTTTGATCTTCTCACGTTGACTTTTACATTTTGGATTGTGTGTCACCAGAAGTGAAACTCCAACCTGGAGACTAAGCCTTATGCTTGGCTAGGGCCAGAGCCCAGAATCTTTATTGCTGCATTTGTACTTGCCAAACTGGTCTCAGTTTCTCCTCTGCAAAGCTGCCATGAAGTTGAAGAACTCCTTTCTAAGATCTCATGTGCTGGATTTCAGATGTGTATCTATGAGATTGCTCCTGGAGTCACCTGAACCTGGTGCTGCTCCAGAAGCTGGACACACTTTGTAGGCATCCTGTGTTCAGCCTCAGCCCAGGCTGCTGGCACAACTCATTTGTGCCCGTTGGCACACAATCCAAGTGCTCCAAGGAGGGGACCTCCTTTGCTTTGTCTGTCTGATGCTACCTTTGAAAGGGACCCTGGGATACCTGGGGCCATGATGATCCTGAGACCAGAGGGAAAGCCTGGAGCACAGTAGGTTTACCTTTGGTGAACAAAGATCTGACAGAGAACATTGAAACAAACTGGACGTACATAAGTCCATGTGACCTAACGGGATGCACCTATGACTGCTGAGGGAGATGGCTGCTGCATCCCATTCTTGATGTTCTGTGAAAGTTCATGGGCCTGAGGGCGAGAGAAAGCAAATGTCACTCCCATCTTAAGGAAGAGCAAGATGAGGATACAGCAAACTATAGGCTGGTCAGCTTCACATTGTTTCTCTGAAGATGATGCAGCAAGTAATCCTAAGAACTATTTTCAAACATATGATGAATAAGAAGGGGAATGTGAGTAGTGAATGGAAGTTTACAAAGGGGAAATCATGGCTGAACAATCTAAAAGTCTTTTATAATGAGATAACTGCCTCAGTGGATAAGAGGAGAGGAGCAGATATTTTTTATCTTGACCTTAGCAAGGCTTTCAACACTGTCTCCCTTAATATCCTCATACACTTATTGATGGAGCCGGAGCTGGATAAATGGACAGGGAGGTGGGTTGAAAACTGGCTGAACTGCGGGGCTGCAAGGGCAGCATCAGCAGCATAGAGTCCAGCTCCAGGCCAGTCACTAGTGTTGTCCTCAGTTCTGGAACAAACACTGTTTATTGCCTTCATCAATGACCTGGGTGCTGGCACATCATGCACCTTCCACAAGTTTGCAGGTGACACAAAACTGGGAGGAGTGGTTGACAGACTAGGTGGCTGTGCTGCCACTCAGAAGGATCTGGACAGGCTGGAGAAATGGACAAAGATGAGCGTCATGAAATCCAAGAAAGAGAAACACAAAGTTCCTTTCATGGGAAGAAATAACCTCGGTGCCTGCACTAGTCCATGCTGGAGGCTGACCATCTGGAAATCAGCTTGGCAGAGAAGGACCTGAGTGTCCTGATGGACAAGTTGACAGCAGTGAACCCTTGCAGCCAAGAAGACTGATCCTTCCCTTCTGTTCTGACCTGGGGGGAGACATCTGGATTCTGGATTCTGTACCTTGTGCTGGGCTCCCCAGTACAAGAGAGCACATGGATCCACTGGAGTGACTTCAGCAGAGGGTCGGTCACAAGGATGATTAAGGGACTGGTCCATACAAAGAAAGGCTAAGAGCTTGGGCTGTTCAAAGAAGGCTCAGGTACAGATATATCAACATGTAAACACAGATGATGAGGAGAGTAAAGGAGCCAGAGTCTCACTCTATTCAGGGGAGTGACAGGACTAGAAGTAATGGGCACAAACTGAAACAGAGAAAATTCCATCCAAACAAGCAAAAGCACTTTTACACTGTGATGGTGATGGAGCACTGCAGCAGTTTGCCTGGAGAGACTCCATCCTTAGAGATAATAAAAAACCAACTGGACATGGCCCTGAGCAACCTGCTGTGATTTGTATCCTGTTTGAGCGGGGGCTGGACTGGATGAACTCCAGAGGTGCTCACCAGCCTCAGCCATGCTGGGACTCCCTGAAGCTGCAAGGCAAGTACTATCCTGCAGGTGGTCTGATACGAAGAGAGCACCCAGATTTCTCCTCTAAAATAATACAGAATCACTCCAAACCCGCTGATACAAATGAAGCCTAAGGGATTCAGCAAGTCAGTTTGCCTGAGATGTTAATGTTTTGACAAGAATGTGAAGAGAAGGGTAGGGACATCCTATAAAATAAATTTAAAGTCTGACAACTTACAGAAAATATTTACATATTTTATGAACTTCTAAACACTCAGTATATATGTATGCTAGTGTCCTAAGTTTAATTTTGTTATTAACTAGTTAATATTTTCTCTTTAAATTCTGATTTAATGTAGACACAGAGTTTGTTATAAATCTGGGCAGCTGAAAAAAAAAGCACCTTGTTTGTGAACCACTGAACTACTAAAACAAGAGGTATTAACCTTATTAAGAAGGTAGAGAAAAACATATGAGCTGATGGTATCTGGAATGAAGAAATAATCCCCCAGCCGGTTAATCGGTTCACTTTTGGCAATAGACTGGAAACCAGCTATATCAAGGTGTTTGAGGACGCAAAAGTATTTATTGCAACACACTGGGGAGGTGTGCCATTACAGTTTTAATTCATAAAGGATGTAATGAAATATGCAACCACCTAGAGATGTTAAAATAGAGGACCAGAGAGAACTGAAGTTAAAAATCTCTTCCTTCTCCAAAATTTTCATGGTCTTATGTGTCATGCTGTCACAATCACAAGCATAGCTGCTTTATTTGTCTGCAACTTAGGAAAGATTAGTTTGTTGTCAAAACATAAGGATTTGAATATCAGATTATGTGTGCCTTGTATTTTTATAAAATTATTTTTTATTTATATTTTTTTCTGCTGGAATAAAAGTTCTCAAAATATAAAAATAAATGTATCTTTTGCAACACAAAAATGACATGAGGCTTTAGGTCTCTGCCTCAGAAGGTTTCTAAGAATGTTTTTATTTGGATTTCTAGGTGTCTTATTTTAGGATCCATTAGGATGCTGCACTTTTCAAGAGGCTGAGCATTCTAGTTGCCAGTAAATGCCATGAAGATCAAATTATGCTCAGTTTTGCCTGTGAGAAAGCAAGTTAACATGGGCTAAAATTTCCAGGAAACATGCTGGTAGCTGAACAGAATGGGCAGTCATGGGACATGGCTCGACCTTAAACTGATTCTGCTTAGTTTAGAAGTAACAGTGAAGCTGTGGCTGTGAGGTAACTTTTACATATATTTAGAATGATTAATGTTTGAAGTGGAATGTATATTTAATATACAAATTACTTTAGTCACACAATGTATACAGACCTACTTACAAGGTTATACTCTAGAAAAAAAACAGATACACAGAATTTGATGTTATTAAATATATGTGCATAAAAACTATTACAGAAATAGTTCTTAACACTCTTTTAAATGACAGTCGTTATCAATGAATAAAGTAAAAATGCATCTGGAACAACTGAAAATATCAGTAGTGTATGATAAATTTTTTTTTTTTTGAGATTTAAAACACATTTTATCTTTTCAGTTTGTAACCTCAACTATTCAAGTTTCTGCTTTGATGATGTGTTAATGCTTAGTTGTACTGTAAATGTTCAAACTTTTCAATTCAGCTCTGAACTCAGCCTTGACAGAACAATTTATCAGTAGAGTAAATATCCACTAATATGGATACTATTAATGGACATGTCTTTTTAATACTTTAAAAGCTGATATATGAATTTAAACCTTTATTTGCCTTTCTACAACATTTTATTGAGGTATTTTCCAACCTAAATAATTCTCTGATAACTTAGTTGCCTTTAGAGTATAGTTAGGGATGGCTAATAGGAAGAAGGGTTCGATCCTCCTATGCAATTTCTAGCACTACAAAATGCTAGAAAGTTGATTTTCCTTTAGCTTAAGTCCATGAAACTCACAGAGGTGATCGAAATACATTAAAAAATTGTATCTTTTTATTGTGATTTTTCTGATGATGTCAGGTGTTTTCATCTTCTCTTTATTAAGCTACATCATTTAAATGTATCAAAATTTTTCATCAGGAAATCTATAGGTTTAATACTTCGAGATGAAATGGATAAAAACAATCAGCAGACAGGTTTTTGTTTTTATTGTATTTTTGAGGCATTTCGATTCCCTTGATGATAATAATTCCTGGGAAAATAAAAATGTTTTCCAATGGCAGCAGAGAAGTCACTATTGACTACAGAGTCTCTGCTTTGCTTTCCAGATCCTATCAGATGTACTGTACTTAGAGTAATCATGTGGAAGATATTGTGGCAGTTGTAATTGGTCAGGTGTGATTCCAGTTACAATGCCTGCACAGGATAAAAATTTTTAAAGCTTCAATTTGAGACAGCAAGAGAATGACATGAAAACTGAAGACATGAAGATGATGATCGATAGACATGATACAACTTAAAATACATAAGAACAGAAAAACTCATAAAGCAACAAGAAAGGAATGGATGACCTTGTAAAAAGGCACAGATAATAATCTATAATCTATAATGCCAGCTGCAACTGGGAGTGTGGGTCTGCAATGTGCGAGACACATGTATCGTATATTTTCTCTGTAGGGGAGTAAGAAAGTGATTTGAACTGTAATTTCAAATTTCACACACAGGGAGTGAGTTATTGTAAATAACTTTAGGTCCCAATTCTTGAATGAACTTGAGAAAGATGTTAAATAGTTTTGAGAGGCGAAGAATAAAACAGTCCTAATCGTAACTGAGGATGTTTTCACTGAGAGCTCTTATCAACATCGTGCTAGCTTGAAAAATGTAAAAGATATGTGCAAATTACTTGACAATCCAGAGAGGAAAAATTCTGATCTGGTTTACATTTTTGATCTCTTTAATCAGTGTAACAGGAGAGTAACCAGAATACTGAGGTTCAACTGCTGCTGAGTTTTGACCAGAATATAATGTCAAAAATCCATGAGAAGATGATACTTACATTTCTCCGGTTATCTTCCCTTGTGCACTTCTGCATAAGGCAGTTTAGAAACTTCCTTTGTTGCTTGAATGTTCGTTGCCCTTTCCTGCACATTCCAAAAGATATATTTGGGTCTCTTGCACTGTCGAAAGTATTGTTCAAATTTCTGGAGCTAAGGTAATGCTGTGTATTAGTAACCAAGTTAAGTGGAGGCAGTTAAAGTCTGTTTTAGAAGCCAGCCAACATCTGTGAACACTTCTAAGAATGGCTTGATTTTTTTTAGTGACAGAGCTAGTTGTGAAAGACTAGTTGCTTGTAGTAATATTATGAATACCAATGCTTGACTGTGTTATCACTCACTATTCTCTTGAACTAGGTCAGTAGCAGCACTGTAAGGAAATACATCCCAAAGAGGAAGAAGTATTTGCAATATTTTCTTTGCTGCTTGCTAAGCCTGGAATGCCAGATTTTTCCAAGAGTACCTGAATGAGATAAGGAGGCAAGGAGGATTTTGGATGACAAGAGAACAGTCTGATGTAACCTACGTTTGGATTGGGCATGACTGGGGTTAGGAAGATCCAAAGGAAAAACACAGTTGCATAATCCCCGGTTTTAAATTTTTTCGGTTACTAAGCTGACTTCTTCAGGTTAGAGGTGTGCATTGACCACACATCTCCCTGATGGACAAAATCCTTTGCTAATATAAACACAGAAATTTCCAACTAAATCTTGGCTTTTAGCCTCTAAAGGGCATTGCTCCATGGAAACAAAACTCAGTCCATAAACTGAGGAGGAGGAGGTATTAGGGAGGCAGGGAAGTATCAAGGACCTCAGCAGGGAAGGCAAAGGTACAATTAATGCTGAATTAGACCTGAAGTCTATTGGTTCTTAAACAGATTGTATTTGAGAAATCAAAATGCTTCTTTTCAACAGTTTGAAAATCAAATTAATATTTGAGTTGGAGAGGTTCACAAGCAGACTCGGCTAGCACAATAAGAGACACAGACCTGTTGTAAAAATACACCATAGATCTGGGGTTTTATATGAACAATAAATCATATATAATAATGAATATTAACTACAAGGGTTCTGTCCAATGGCAAAAATACACGTATTTTCTTTTGAACTGTATGAATGTTTCACAGAATGCTTTATTTTCCTCAAGTGACCTTGCAACACATTGCCACTCCAGCTCTTTAATATTTTAGCTCAACTGCTGAACCATAGCAGCAAAGGTTTTCAAAGTGTATTGGTACATTGCTTATGTTTGGTTACAAAAAACAAACAGGATCCAGCTGCAGTCTGCCAACACATGACTTGGCCACCTGAATATTGGGTATGCATGATTAACAGGCACACGTGGACACTGGGAATCATAAAAGAGAGCAGAATATACAAGAAAAGAACATTTGCTGCATAAACCGCATCAAAATCTGCCTTTGTAAAAGACCGAATGCAAGCTGCTGTTATCCTGTTGAAATCACCCCACAACCAAGCAATTAAAGTACCTAAAAAACCTAAAAAAAAGTTTTACCTCTGATTTTAGCTAGTTGCAAAAAATAAGGATTTTACTTCCATCTGCCAGGAAGCTCATATTGATCAGATTGAATCACTTTAGCAACATGAAGTCCTTGTGGGACATCCCAGAGCAGCCTTTTGCAAGCACTTCCACGGCAGATTGCAAATCACACAGTGAGTAAATTCTCACAATGTACTGGTTAGCCAACTTGGATCTAATACTAAAGAAATATGCCCAAATTCACAGAAATACCGTGCACCTGTTTATCCACCCTGAGCATCCCTGCCACTGCTTGCAGATCCCACAACCCTTGCTTTACTTTCCTGTATTGCATCAGTAAATTAGTGACAGAGTTGTCCATGGATAGCAAAACATGGGCTGAACCCTGCCAGGCTCCTAATGGAAAGACACTCAATTCCATTTTGGCCATAAATATAAATCACAGATAAAAAATCATTTAAAAAGAAAAAAAAGAGTAACTGCCAAACAACTCTTGGAAGCTACTCGATGGCCCTTTCTTTTACAGCAAACATGTCCCCAAATACCATTTATAAATAACTCTCAAACTGTGTCAGATTTTAGCATTCATCTCACTGTTTTGCAAGCTTTTGGGGGGGATACACAGTGTGTAGTTTCAAATCATGTAAGAATTATTGAAAGAACTTTGCAATGTCTGAGTAGTAACAACTTTTTTTCAGCCCTCTTTGGAGACACTACAGTTGCTGCACGAGCGGGCTCGCTCACACATCTGGATTTACCACGGTAAAGCTGATCAGAGCTGATGCCTGCAACAAGAGTCTGCAAAGCCAGCAGCACTCCTACTGCAGTCAAAAACAGAGGAGCAGCTGTTTTCACGTGTTCATGCAGTTAATTACTCTTAGTTTCCATCACAAAATCTGCAGCTTTTCATAGTTTTCCTCCAAAAAGATCTACTTGTCTAAGTTATCTAAAATAATGTCAATACTATATAAATAGTATTGACAAAAAAAGAATCCTTTCTACATAACCCGTATGAAAGTAGCAGAAAACTTATATCTACTCCGTAGATATAAATTGATATGTCTAAACCTATTTTAAAACTTTACAGATTTTCATTTATATATTTGCTTAAGAATATGAGTCCAGTCCTTGCTTTCCCATGGCAACAAAAATGAAATAATGAAATCCAGGCCTAATGGCACTATAGATTTTCACTCCAGTAAACCTGAAGCTGCATGATTTGTCACTCATGCATTTATCTATATAAGGTAAAGTGAGTAAACACCGCATAAAATATATTTTGTGCTTCCTCGGTCTTGGACAGATTAGCAAAAATTAAATTTCACACTAATCTGCCCATGGTCAGGAGTGCTACATTAGGAGTGAGGGGGATTCAGCTAATTGTGAAGAATATTTTTCTCTAAGAAAATGATCCGTGAATATAGCAAATATATTCTGGACAGCTACCTTTACCAATATGGTTTATCAATACTGAATCAATAAAAGATGAAGAAGAATATCTGTATGCAGAAATATGTCATGTTTTTCAGTATTACATTTTTGTTCAGCAAATTTGAGATAAATTTTCTTCTCACTTAATATTTTCAGATGGAGTGTTCAATATACATCATTTAGGTTACATTGCTTAGTTATGTTTGACCACCCAAGTCACATGGCATTTGAGTCACATAAGTCTGAAGAATACACTGAACTGCCAGAAGAGGGAAGTCCAGGATCAGAAGTTCGTTCCTCTGAGCACATGTGAAACCTGCCATCAGACTATGAAAACCCTACATAATACTACCCTTTTTCCAAGCAAAATTGATGAAACAGGATCATTCCAAGCATTGAGGAGAAAGTAGCATGAATATAATACTTATGAGATAACTTCTTCAACTGCAATGTTTATACTGATTGAATAAAAAATCTGGGTAATTGTCTAAAGAAAATGTTATATTTCTTCAAAATAACAAACTTGTTCTGGTCAGCCCTGCTTTTGGCTGAAGGACAAATAAAATCCATGTGCATTAGCACTGGCCATGCAGGAGGCAGTGCTCTTTCTTTTGACTGAGTAAAAATCCATGGGCAGCAAGGCCCATGAGTTACAACAGGTGAGTTGTAATGCCCAGTTACCCGACTCTGGTAAAGATGCATGGATACCTCAAGGATGGCAGCAGCTAGGCTTCTTGCCACTGGAAGCAATGGAGACAAATATCCTGAATCTCACCACAGGGATGAAGGCCTGACTGATGTAAAAATCAGTATTTAAAACATGCCAAATACACTTGAGACTAAATACTTGGAAATATTTGTGCTACACAGTAGGGAAACTGAGATAATATTATACTTTGCTTTGTAGACCTAACTTTCCTGTTACAAAATTTCTTGTTAATTTATAAGTCCAGTTTCTTTTTGACTTTTGAGAAAGCATTATACAGTTAAAAATCAGTAATGATGGTATGTAAAACACTGATAAATAAATGTTAACAACTCCCCGTTCTCTTCAAACAGAGAATTCTATACAGTTTCTGAGTAAGCAAACACTACATACCCACAGAAAACATTGTAAACAATATAAAACATTATGAAATGTATTTACAATACTCTGAATAGCTTTAAACAAAAGCTGTTAAGACTTTAAATATCCGGTCTTTCCTCATACAGACTCCTCTGCAACTGTAGCTGTTGAAGATTTAAATTTAAATGCAATGCTTCAGTATAACATTTACACTTCTACTTTAACACATTGATTGAAACACATTCTCCTCTCATCTTTGCTGTGAGATGCCTTCTCTCCAGAGCAGTGGCAGGACGCAGCTGGTGGGTTCTCTGCAGGCCGAGGGCAGTGATCCCAGGACAGCCGCGCCGGCGCTGGGTCCTGCCAGCTCCCGGCAGGAAACATCCGCGCACCCACCGTGGGAGCAGCACCGGCCGGGAAAGGTCGAGGGCAGAGTGGAAGCTTCAGACGAAGTTTATTAGAGAAGACGTCCCACTGAGTCACTAGGTACAGAAAGGCACCCCCCCTTGCTTTCCAAACTCTCAGAGAGGAACCTGGGTGTGGCTGGACCCAGTCGTAGCTCCAGATTTTGTCAACGATTTATGTGTAAAGGATTGTAGAAATGTAACTGAATCTTTGTACAACCTTGTTCCACAGGATAAAGGATAATAAACCAAACATATTTATATAAAAATAAAGGATTGATTATGAAAATGATTAGACTAAAAAAACTTAGAATTATTTATTACACAGGATATGTAGCTATTACTACTAGTATAGTATAGTGCACAATTTTTGAAGCAATATTGAAGCAATTATATTAAAACTAGCAAAACCAAGTGCTGTAATCATCCCATACCCATATGTGGGCAAATCTCTTTTGCTCTGCCTCTCGAAGTAACCTTCAGGGGCATTTCCACTCAAGAGAGAAATCTCCAAACATACTCCAAGAAGGGATATGTTGGAAGTCAGAAATTGGGACTGGGCTTTTATAGACCCTGTCATTCATATGTCTCCAAGCCAGCTGTGTCAGATCAGCATCTTTAAATAATTTATCGGTAGTATCACTTGTTGGTTCCTTTATCAGGTATTTTATCAGGAACATTGTTCTTCCTCAGAATGATTAACTTTGGAATTGATGAGTCAGGCTGGTTTCAGCATTCTTCAACACCAGAAGCATCATGATACCCCCTTCTCTATTCGCCATTGCTAGCTTTGCAAATAGGGTGTTGTTCGAGCTGTTTTTCCCCCATTTCAGGCGAACTATCCTGCTACACATTATCAGACAAATCTCAGCTAGAAAGCATTCATAGGCCTCTTTTAACACCTACACTGGTGATTCTTCTGCATTGTACTGTGGCTTGTCTTGCAGAGGGTGACTGGAAGTGAACTGCGGAGAAACATTACACTGGAAACCCTGCTCCTCACCTTCAGGAACAGCCACTGGTTAGCAAAACTATTACCATCCACTTCAGTTTGGTGCTTAGATCCTTCTCCATGATTTCCCCTGCTCCATATTTTGTTCAGAAATATGGGGTGTCATCAACAAAAACAGTGCCTCCTCACTGATTTTGATCCTTCCTTTGCATCCATGAAAGACAGAACAATAATTCAACATTGTTGGGTATATTCACACTGGTTTTCCTTTCCAAGCAGAGGAGGTGCTCCTTGTACCACTTTAGTCAGCATTCCAGCTCTGTTCTAGGAAATAAAACACCGGTCTAAAATAGCAGTCACTTAGCTTAACTGATTATCAACATTTGCAGAAATCTGATTGCCTTCCAGCTGAATGGATCATATCATAAACCTCCCTGGGGAATGTTTCCTTTCAACCAGCAATAAAACTATGTTATTGCTCATCTTCTGGTCCACAGAAGAACAGCCAAGATCCATTCACTGAGGTTTCCTCTCTCCCTCTTCATGAATGTACACCATTGCTTGCCAACATTCAGTATTTATCCTTAAAACTTTGTCCCTTCCCTTTTAAGGACAATACAGTATTATACCAATGTGTTAGACAAAGAGACTGCATGAGTTGGTCACATTTTTCAGCAGCAAGTCCTACTGAATTCACTAGATCATGACGAGATGTAGCCTGGAATGCACATTAAGGTATTAATGGAGTGTGTATGCTTGATATCAAGTTTTCGTGCTGAGCTGCACTGGTGTTAATCTAGTTTGATTACAAAGCCTAATGTAAATTCTTAGACAGATATTCTATTTTAGCTGAGAAACGAATGCTGACAGTTTACTGCAAGATGACAAATGAATGCTGACATTTTATTCTTACATGTTTATAAATCAGTTTAAAGGTTAAGAGTCATTAATGCGGGTAATCTGAAGAATCTATATACATAAACAAAATATTCATTTTTTGATAACTATGTATGTCCAATGTCATTCACAAAAGATAGAAGTTGGATTAAAGAATGAGGGGAAAATTGCAAATTTATCAGTATTAGTTTATCTTTTAAGTGGAAATGAAATTACTCGATTGATAGGCCTTCTGATCAAACCACAATGTACAATGTGGGGGTTTCTTTTTATCATTTACTTTAAATTAAAATATCTACATGACTATTTGTAAAGAATAAAGATTAACCCCTCCCTTCCCATATGACCCACAGTGATTAGAAGTATTTGCCAGTAACTGTACCAATCTTCCAGGCACTCTGGAAAACAGATAATCAGTATGATCTGTGCTAGGACACATCATGGGAATAATTTACATTCTTATTTTTATTACAAATTTTCCTGATATTATCAGAGCTAAGAAATAGTAATGGATTCCTCATCTCTTTCCAACAAAAGGTCTAAACAGTGCTCTGAGAAGAGCACAAATTCCAGTGGCAGTTTTTAATGGCCAGTGAAGGCTGCCACTGGATAAGAAAGGGAGCTTGGCAAGTAAAAATTATGTATGGAATTTACTAAAACTCTGATAAAGACAGACAGTCTAGATGGGCATGCCCTATGCACCATGTTAGATGTAGGCACCATTACAAGCACCTTCTTCATCACATTCTGACATTTTTTGAGCAATGTAATGAGGTTTCTCTGTAAAGAGGAATTCAGGTCAATACCAGCTATTAAAAATGTGAAGTGAAATGAGCTTTGTGAAATACAAGACCAAAATCCTGGAACAATTTCTTGACATGAAAGTACAGCAAACTTCAAGGCATTCAGCATTGTTTCTACTGGTTGCATGACCTACATGGCACACTTTGTCTCATATGGTCTAAGATCCCAGTTGTTTTCCAGATATTTGTGAGATTTTCCTGATAAAAATATGGTATTTTGTATATTTTTTTAACCATTAGCTAATGAATCAGACTTACAGAGCTAAAATATATGCCTAGAATAATTTGACTTAATATATGAACATATATCTATGTATGTATTTTTATTGTGTATATGTATATAAAGCATTACACAGAGTACTCATGACATAGCTATGGTCAAGCAAAGCTGAGAGCTGAGAGCAGAACTTTGGGTATTCTTTGACTGATTTGTTCAAATAATTTGTTTTTATTTCTCAACATTCTTGAATCACCTGAATCAAAATTGCTCAGAATTTGTTTTCTGAACACTTTCTTCTTGTTTTGTTTTATAAAGAACCAACTAGAGAAATGAATACCATTCAAACTTAGAAATCTATTTTATGTTAAGTAGGAGACAGGCTGCTTGGTGTTTGTCAGAAAAATATTTCCTGAGCTACTAGTGCAGGGCCAGCTTCCCTTCCTCAGAGGAAAGACAGGAAATGGAGTCTGCAGCTCAGGTCTAGGAAATGTTCAGATTGCACATCACTGTTACACAAAAACTTCCACTGTAAAACATTCAAAGGTCTAACAACGACAAAAAAAATCCAGAACATTGCTAAACTGAAATTCCCTTTCAAATTCAAGACATTTCTCACTGCCTTCTTCACAGCTCTTTTATACTTCTTCTCAAGATGCCAGCTGACATTCAGACTGTTGTTAGGAAAAGTTTAGGGGATGCACTATTGACAGACAGTCAATCTTGGCAAGTAAGGCTTTTCATTTCACCTCTACAGGGATGTACTGCTTTTTCTCAGGCACTCATATGCAAGCAATTCAAATGTAAGCCTTTTCCTGAACCCCAACAATAAACTATATATTCTACTCTATGCTGAGGTTCAGTTTGTCTGGCCACTACATAAGCACCTGCCAAACATAATAAACACTTGCAGTGCAGGTATAGCATTACATTTGTCTGCCACGACAGCTTGATCAAATTGACCTCTTGTTATTCAAAAGGCTGAACAAACATCTGGAACTGCGTGGTGGTATTGGGGAGTTGTGCTTTTTATATTGAAAATATTTCAACCTTCTGAAGATTGTTACATAGCAGATAGAACTGTCATCTAGATATGTTTGAAGTTTGTGTGTTGAATTTTAATGATTATATTTAAAACTCTGCACCAAGATAAAACCAAAGTATCATTCATTGAAGATAAATAACTTTTACATTTCCTATTTAAACTAGATTATTTCTTCAGGGAGAAAACATTCACCACCATTAAATTTGGAAAACAGTAATATTTTGCATTCACATAATACTTTATGTCTGAGGAATAATCTTTTTTTAAACAGGTCCACTGTTCAGGATATGAACTGCTCATGGCTGAACCAGTGAGATCTCATTGGTGTGTCAATGAGAAGCCAAGCTTCTCTATTTTCTATGTCCTATATCTACATCTGCACAGCACATCACATCATGTAGCTAGACTGCCCTACTGACTCTGAACTTTAATATCCTGAATGAACTGCAGTTGAGGGGCACTGAACTGGTCTTAGAAACCTTTGATAGTTTCAAAGTAGTGCAGAAAGAAAACATAAGTCTTGTCAGTTCCCACAATTTACATGGACATCATCTAGAAGTTTTCAAATGGGGCATTACTTCTTAGGCCTTCTAAACAGAGACCAGGGTAAGTGTCCCATCTCACTTTTACTTCTTGAGAAGCATCACTGATGCTTCTGAAATTAAGTTTAAAAATATTTTAATATAACTCTGAAGAAAGAAAATGTTTTCAATGATGCCTCCAGAGAACTAGAGACCAGCTCATGACAAAAATTTTCATGTGTTCATATACCCAGTAAACTAAAAAGCAGTTCCATACTTTCTTAAAGACCAATTTTTGCTGGGAAGAACACAGCTATGGATGTATAAAAATTGGCTTGTCCACCGTTAAAATTGGGAAGGCAACGGTCTTGGAACTTGAGGAAGCTTTTTCTGTGTCTTTGGAGCTAGATTTTGAAGTCGTTGTCAGGGAAGATATGAAGGGGCACATCTTATAAGGTCTGAGGGGGATTTAAACTGCTGGAGTCACAGACTGTGTTGAAGCCCTAATGGTGAGATGATATTTTTTCCATGCCTGCTTTCTTCTTATCTGAGAGTCCATTAGATGGAGAGGACTTCAGCAGCTGGGGAACCAGGCCTGAGCAGACACTGGGATGTACCTTGCTTCCCAAAGAAGTGAATTCTTAAGATGCACCATTAAGAGTGCTATCCTGTATGTGATTACTAATGTCAAGTCCCACATGCTCTCCTTGATGTGGATAACCCTGCAGTAGTCCAGGGAAAAATTAAATCTTACATAGTTCAAACACTGGTTATGCTCTCATTTACAGTCAACAAAATCACCGTCTTGGTCATGAACTGTCATCTAGATGGGATTTCAGCTGTCATATATATTTCAGAGAAGAACGGAGTCAGAGAACATGACTCCTTTAATGGTAGCAATTCTATAAGTAATTGGCCTTCCAACATGTTGCAGGTTATTTATTCCAAAACTAGATGGTTATACAATGGCAACTGAGCTTCCCCCAAAATGTCTGTAAAAGCAAGCTCTTTCATTGTTTTAAAATTATTTTAATAAATGAGTTCCTATGAAGATGGTAATTTGAGGTATGAATTAGACAAGCTAACAGCAGTTTCTGGGACATATTCTGTTCTCACTGGCATCAGAAAAAATATGGAGTAACTCCTGCTGCTATTTAGAATAAATAACTTACTTTGTTCTGGTGAAAATGAAAGGAGAATCTAGTCTGATTAATGCTGAATGAAAAACAGCATGACTACTTACTGCAGCTATTTTCAGTGAAAAATTACTAGATCTGTATTCATTCATTTGTAATATAAATGTGGATGGACAGATCTTCAGTTTGGGTTTTGTTTTCACTGCATTCCTGTTGGGTGAGCACAACTCTAGAATAACTGTTCCAGACAAAATTTATATATGCTAAAAATCAAATTTCCTTTCTGATGAACAGGTGATACAAAAACCAAAGCAAATTAATTACTTAATTACAGTCTGAATGAAAATCAACAAATCCAACACATGGAGAAAAATCACTTCATCCTCACTGAGCCAAAACTGCCCCTCTCCCAAAAACGACTTCCATATCTTGCCAGATGGGGCTTGGGATATGATGGCAAAGATAGGCAGAGGTCCTAGTCTGAATTTAAATTAAAACTTTTCCAAGTTTAGCAGTGTTGAGATCTGAAAGTTTTGCTTACCTCACTGCAAATTATTTTGTATTTTTCTTATGTACATATTTCTAGCCAAGCTGAAACTGGAACTCAGGGGAAACAGGGAAAGGAAAAATGGGGAGGAAAAGGTGGTGTTACCAAGAATACTGGAGGAAGGAAAAGTGAAAATGAACTTGAAAGCTTAGTGGGAAACAGGGTATTATAGACGCTACAGGCAGCTACAGACTTTGGCTCTGGAACCCACTATTTTTAAACACAGCAATTTTGAAGGCTCTGAAACAATTACTATACATGCAGCCTGTAGGCCTGCTGCTGCTTTCAGTTATGCTACTGATAGCCCAGAAAGTCTTGCTGATCCCTGAAAAAACTCTTCTGGATTTGCATTATTGCAACTAACAACACACTCATAGTGAAAAAGGTACAGACAGCCTATGAAGATGCCCAAGAGCATGAAAACCTGCCAAACAAAAATGAAATGTAGGCAATTTCATAAGGTTATGGACAAGGTTCAGCTGAAGCTCATAGAATCATAGAATGGGTTGGATTGGAAGGGACATTAATCATCTAGTTTCAACCCTCCTGGCATGGGCAGGGGCACGTCCCACTAGACCAAGTTGCTCAAAGTCCCATCCAACCTGTTTTTGAACACTTCCAGGGATTGAGCATCTACAACTTCCCTGGTCAACCTGTGCTAGTGCCTCTCACACCTCACAGTAAACAATTTCTTCCTAGTATCTAATCTAAACCTACTTTCATTCAGTTTACCCCTTGTCCTGTTGCTGAAGGCCTTGGTAAAATGTCTCTCTTTCCTTCAACCCTTTTTAAGTATTGAAAGACCACAACAAGGTCTCCCTGGAGCCTTCTCCTCTCCCATCTGAACAGCCTGAGCTCTCTCAGCCTGTCTTTGTAGGAGAGGTGCTCCAGCCCTCTGATCATCTTGGTGGCCAGGTGGGGTCTCACCAGAGTGCAGCAGAGAGGCAAAATCCCCTCCCTTGCCCTGCTGGTCACACTGCTTTTGATGCAGCCCAGAACACAACTGGCCTTCAGGGCTGAAAGTGAGCTTTGTCAGACCTTAGTGCTGAATGTCGTGAGGGCTGTGAAAGGCAACAAGCAGAGCTTCTGCAGATCTATCAGCAGCAAAGACTAGGAAAAGTGTGCCAGCAGCTGAACAGGGAAGGGGATAATGAACTTGGTGATGATGTGAAAAGAGCTGAGGTACTCAACTCCTTCTTTGCCTCCATCTTCGATGGAAAGCCATGAATCATAAGGCTCTGAAGCAAGAAATTTTTACTTCAAGTGGGCAAGGATCAGGACAGGGAACACTGAAACAAACTGGGCATATTTAAGTCCATATTAAGTGACCTACAGGGATGCACCAGCGCATGCTGAGGGAGCTGCTGGCATCTCTGTGAGTCCATTCTTGATTAACTATGAAAGGTCATAGTGACCAGGGGAGATTTCTGAGTACCGAGAGAAAGCAAATGTCACTACCATCTTCAAAAAGACATGAAGGAAGATTCAGGGAGTTACAGGTTAGAGCTCCACCTTGATCTTTGGGAAGGTGATAAGCAAATAATCCTGAGAACCATTTCCAGGCAAATAAAAGACAAGAAGGTTACTGGGAGTAGTCAGCATAGATTTATGAAGATGAAATTATGCCTGACCTGTTAGGCTTCTACAATGAAGTGAATAGGGGAAAGCAGTGAATTCTATTTGACTTCAGCACAGCTTTTGTCAGTCTCTCTCAACATCCTTGTAGACATTCTGATGGAATATGGGCTAGCAAAATGGACAGGGAAGTTGGTTCAAAACTGGCTGAACTGTTGGGCTGATAAGGCTGTGATCAGCAGCATGAAGTCCAGCTGCTGACCCGCCACTACTGGTGTTCTAAAGGTGTAAATACTGGAGCCAGTACTGCTGATCATCTTCATCAATGACCTGGATGCTGGCACATCATGCCCCTTCCACAAGTTTGTAGATGACACAAAACTGGGAGGAATGTTTGACAGACTAGGTGGCTGTGCTGCCATTTAGAAGGATCTGGACAGGCTGGAGAAATGGACCAAGAGACATCTCATAGAGTTGAGCAAAGGAAAATGCAGAGTCTTGCTCCTGGAGAGGAACAATCCCAGGCACAGGAATAATTTGCCCAGAAAGGTTGTAGAGTGTCTGTCCTGGGAGATATTAAAAAACCTAACTGGCCACATCCTTGAACAAGCTGCTTGGGCAGGGGTGGGTTGGACTGAGAGATTTCCACAGGTGCCTGCCAGCCTCAGCCATTCTGTGACACTGGCTTTGCTGGGACACAGCTCTACCCCTCTAAAATTTTGAGGAGGTAGTGGTTCCTACTCCACAGCCAGTGGTATAACATACAAAATAAGCTGTTTGTATAATATATAAATGCAGCAGAATCTGTATAAAGGTCACAAAGACATATTCTCTTTTATCTACTTGTAGGCACTGCAACTGGAGCAAGCAATTCCATAATTCATTTCAATGGGAGTTTTGTAAGCATTAGAAGTAGGTTCCAAATGCCTGACCTGCATTTTTATGGGTGATTTGTTAGCAGCAGTGGGTAATCCTGTGGAGAGAAGAGGTTTTGAAACTCAGCTGAGTACTAACTTTAACTCATCTCCATCTCTAAGAGAAATTCAGATAGCAGGGTAATTCATGTTTTCAGAATGCTGCTTTTTGATCCAAACTATTTACTGCAATGAAACAAGTAATTTGTTTTTATCTGAGTCTGCATCACATCTCTCACTTCACTGCTGGTTCTGACATCAGTAGAAGGTTCTTGAACTGTGCTTGTCTACACCAGTGATGCATCCCCAGCATGATCTTCCACAGCCCAGAGTAATGCTTCATAAATGTCACTGGACAAAGTTGTACAGCATTTCATTTTTTCTTTTTAATCTTATCTGTTGATAAGAAAGTTTTGGAATTTGTTGTTTGGGAAAGAAAACTGGCATTTTTATCACCTAAGAATGAATCCCACTTTCACCTTGCTGGTTATTGGTATTAATTATGCTTGTCATGAACTTAGAGCAAATGCACAAAGTAATATTATCACTTAACTTTAATACATGGTTGGCAAGTATGCACAGCAGTTTTGTGTCGAGAAGGTATAACAGTTATCTTCAGGCTGAATACTTTATATAAATAGTATTTTTGTATTGTGAATGTCATTATCAAATCTAATATAACAGACATAAACTATGATATATTTTGATGTTACAAGAATAAGGAACACAGAATGTTATTGATGAAGAAAGTTCTTGCAGAGCAGAGAGTTCTTCCTTGAAGTGGCTATCACAAAGTGACACTGAATCCCGCTAGCACAGTAAAGTTCAAATAAATGAAATCATGTCCACGTCTTTTATATAATTATTACTTTTAGCTCCATAAATTGCATGAAAGCTTTGAATGTATTTCAGTAATACTACAGATTTCAGTAACATTATAGTATGTTAAAAACTTCTGCAAACCATTCCAACTTCTTTTTTCCTAATATAAAAATTACCTACCCAAAACAACACTTCTCATAAAAGGAAAGTGATTTCTGATATAATTGACAAAAGCATGCTGTGTGTCAAGTTCTCTAACACTGAAGATAAGCCTTGGTTTCTGATAAGCCATTTTCCCATTGCTACCTAATGTAAAAAGATAGATGCTACCTCGAGGCCAGAAGCCACAAATCCCTTCCCTGCAGTATAGCTCTTAAAGTCCTTCTTGTCCCTTTCTCTGTGTTTCAATGGCTCTCTTTCTGTTTTGCAGAATAACTCACATGGGAGGAGAAAAACAGTGAATGCTGACTTCCCTCTTTCCCCGCAGCTGCCTGTGTGTAAGGCTTGGGATTCTCTGGACATCCTCAAGAAATGTCTACACCTTTGATTACTGAGGAGCACAGCCCCCACTTTGGGGATGAATATTAGATTATTATACCAACAGTGAGTATTGAAATTATCAATAGTGGCATTCAAAGTGCATGTCCAACATATTTTCTCATGGAGTTTTCCTATAGGGAAATATTTCTAAGCCAAAGCAGACAACCGACTGAGTCTCTAGTTATGCTGCTTGGCACTTAGAGAGGAGGGAGTTTCAAGATGTGGTAAGGGATGTAAAAGTCCTGATAAGGGGTCTCAGCTGGTGGAGATGAGAACAGCTCTAAACCTCCTTTTTAGGAGTTCTCAAGTGACTCCATGTCTCCAGTGATGGAGATAACCACATTCTCCAATACACCAGCTCAGGTGAATCCTTTCATCTACCTCTACCCTGAATCATTCAAGGTGGGTAAAGAGTTAAAAAAACTCTCACAAAAGAAAACAAAACAAGACAGTTACAAAACCAATTAAGTTGACAGGTGGGAAAAAAAAGAGTGTGAAGGCCATTGAGTTGGTAGGTAGGAACAAATTCCTTGGCTTGGGACCTGCGCAAAGCAGCTGAGAGGTTGGGGCCTGTGCAAAGCAGCTGAGAGCAGAAAGGGGGAAGAGCAATTTTGACAGGACATTTACATTTGTATATGAATGAATGTATCATCACTCTCCATGCACCAAACCATGCCAGTTTCCCTATGCAATGAGGTCTGGCTATTACTTCCGGAACAAAGGATTTGTCTAATAACTTTATTCAGGTGCTTGATCTAATCTCTTAATCTAGTTTAGGTTGTGTCCCTGTTTTAGACATTCTCATCTCTCTGTGCATGCTTTATACATAGGTGTCTGTGTATATAGTAAAAAACCCCATGTATTTAAAAGTTGAATCACGATTGTCAGAATCACGATTTTCTGTTCACCCCAGCATAAAAGCCTTGTCTCACCCTTCCAGTCACAATTTATTCATCTCATGCCACTATATTATGCAGAAGCTTTAAATGTGTGACTGCAGATTTCCTGCCCGCCTCCCTTCCCTGCGCTCTGTGTTTCTCCATGCATAAGTGCCACAAATGTTATTTTAGTTCATTTTTCTGTGGCTCTAAGTGGTCTGGATTCAAAGCACTGTCAGTGACCTCAGTGGAGGGACCAGGTGTGCTCACAGGCTAACACAGCTGAAGCCTGGGTGTCTGACGACTCTGATTTACAATAGGGTCACAGGTATCTGCTCTGTGGATGTCTGTCCTACACAGCTCATGGCAACACAACGCACCAGCTGTGAAGGTGACCTTGCAGGTCTAGAAAGTTCTGGTTCTCTTCCCCATTGTCAGCCATGGGAAAAAGGAGACCATCAGAAGCCAGAACCTTTGCACTGGTATTATTTAGAATTTGGGAGAGATCTTCCAAGTATTTTGTCTCATCAGTATTTTAGCCTCTCTCAACAGGCCTCCTGGGACGTAGCATTTTTATAGTGCTGATGCCTTGTAACTGCTGCCTTCTGCAGCCATCAGTGTACCCATACTACACGCTCAGGATTAGCAAGTGCTGCTTCCCTTTTTCCTTATCTTCTTTGCCCCTCAATAAGATTATCCCATACCACCCTTTTTCCGTTATACTCACCATGGAATTTTCTTTAAGTCAGGTTTTCGAGGCTGCTCAGAGCTCCATCTCAGTTCCACTGTTTTAGAGTGGCTTCTAGTTCACAGCTTACGTATGTCCATTCAGTGAGGTGAATTAGCCCACCTTCACCTCATCTTGATGGTGGTACTGGAATTGATTTAATTTTTTAATTTCTACATCAGGGTTTTTAGTTGTTATTTTTTTTCCTTCTGCATTTGCCAGTGGTGCAGTGTTTATTGTACAAGGGAGAAATCAACTTACACATACTCTTGATTATGTTTAGGATATGACTATTACATTCTTGCAGAGAGTGTAGACAATGAACATAGTCAATAGTTATCTAGTAGAAATGAGAGACTGAGGAAGTTAGGAGTGTGGATCCACAGCAAATATCTATGATGTAGTTTTATGATTACTTGTAATAATGAGAAGATGACACTAGAATCCAAACGTTATTACAATTACTTCAAGACAAGCAGACATCAGCTTGTAGCAATACACTTTACTGCTTTTCTTCTACAAAGAAAAGAAATCACCACTGTTCTGTGGCAAATGTGAGGATTGTGGTATGAATGTGGTATGAATGAGGATTCACAACTGCCTTTCGGAGTCTGAATTTTGGGATACAAACAAATAAATGAGGCAAACAGGGATGTGGCCAAACATTAGTTCTGAGCACTGCCTGTGGACGGGATGTTTTGCAAATGAGGAAATCTTCCTTAGAAAGCCCAAAAGCTGAACACAAAACTGCCAGGCAATCAGTACACAGAGAGCTAGGCAGGAATCAGCTCTTCTAAATATTAAGTCTTCATGTGGAGCAATTTTATTTTTTGTAACATAAACCCAGGAAACATTTTAATGCCTTTTGCTGAGCTGTTCACCCCATAGCCCCAAAGATTTATTTACTGACACCAGCTGACAGGGATTAACGGATCCAAACCATTTAACTGAGGTGCTCTGTTTCCTGCTGAATTCCAGGTGTCAAAGACTAACTAAGGATGGACTCCTTTTGCAAAGGCAATTTGATAAATAATTAATAAACCTACAAAAATCTAAAAGAACAACTTGGGAAGAGAAGCTTTTAGCAATAGGCAGTTTGTTACCTTGGACAAACATGTAGATATAATCTGAAGAGAACACAAATTACCCCTTGGTTAAAAAACAGATTTAAGAGGTTTATTCCTGTAAACAATACTTATGCCTTAAATGCAGATGTGCGTCAAGTCCCCAGCTGGGATGAGGCCAGTATTGTGCAAACTGGTTTAAGAGACAGGAGAGAGATTCCCGGCTGGTCAAAGTGTTTATGTTCTTATTTCACGTGAGCAAATTAAAAAATGAGTGCAATAAAGAAAGTGAAACAATTGAAAACAGTTTATAAAGTTATGGGAAAACAGGGTTCCTGAACCAGCTATGTGAGCAGCTTTTTTAAAAATGCTTTCTATTTTTAAGAAATGTATAAAAAAGTCAAATGATAGTGTCTGCTACTGACCAGCTTGTGTACCGTTTTACTTTCAGAGAGTGTGATGATACAACTTGGGGGTTTAGCACGTGTCAGAGTTGCCAGCTGTTCCTGGGAAGCGAGTAAAATATACAAAATGTGTTTACAATTGAGTAACTCTGTACCCACAAACGAACAGGTTGTGCTTGTTTTGAACTTGTAAAAATGGAAGCAGTCAACCAAATAGATGATTTATAAAGAGAAAATGCTAGCAGAATTATTCTGTTGTGTGGAAGAAAATTGGACTGGCCAGTGGGAAGAATATAACACAGCATGGCAGGCTTTAATTTACCTCTGGAATATATCAGGAACCCTCAGCATTTCTGGATTAGAAACTGTTTGTGATAAGGCTTTTGCCTTTCAGCATCACTTTTCAACTAGGTATTCACTTTAACCCTGGTATTTTCCTTTACTTTCTCACTGTCTAAACAGCCCTAGGGCTCAGCAATTGTAAATTACACAACCTATGGCCTTCTGACCAGCTTCACCTAAAAAGTTTTCATCTAGGCATGTGGATCTTTCAGAATTAGGTTATTTCAATCCAAATGTATTCACCTAGTTCTTTAACCCATAATTGCATGATGGATAATCTTCAAAATAATGTTTGCCACCAAAAAGGCCAAAATGTACCATCTATTTCAAATATTGTGAAGTCTTAGATATCCTGGTGTATTTTCTAGTGAATGTTTAATTGATAACTATGAACATTTTGCTTGTTTTATTCTCCCTGTAATTGTAATGCTTTTTCTCCTTCACAAGTGTTATTATCCAAAGTTTTTGCTATAGGACCAGCTTTGGGCCTACTGAAATGAATGTATGCATCTGCTGTCTTTGTTGCAAGTGAGAATTAGTACAATTTTAAGCACTCCCGACCTGTATTTAAAGCAGAGTTAACTATAGTTTTGAAGTGTTCATTATTTTTGCTACTGGATTGCATGTAGCTACCCTTATAAATAAAAAAAAGGAAGAGTTTCAATTCCAAACAACATAGAAATGGGCTTGCTGAAAGCCAGTGGCATTGTGTGCTCTTATGCTAGACTCCAACTGGCTGCTCAGCTGAAATACCACCCTTTCATGTAGCTTGTTATGAGCTGCTTCTTTGGCTGATATAGGAACTAAAATACAACTGTTTATGCAACTATTCAGATCATGGTTTTGCTTTCAAATTTTCAGGATGAACGTGCAACAATAGATCATTTTTATAATATCAATTTTTTAATGAAAACCGTGTACAGGAGGCTAAAGATTTGCAAGCAAAGGGTATTGATTGTGCATTAGTTCAGATTTTAATATAACATAAATTATTGACTAATATTTCTAAACTGAATTAGTGGAGTAAACTGCTGTTCTCTTAAATGAATGCTCTTGTTTTTCATTTAACACTAACACATGAAGAATTACACCAGAGGTATTAGGAAGGAGATTATTCCACTGATTTTTGACATATGGAGATACTGCAGGAAAGTATGTGTGCCTTGGCACCAGGAAAGAGAACAGCCTTCCTGGTTTCAGACCCTCACATTTGAAGATTTAGTTCACTAGGCAGTCTTAGACCCAGCTGCACTACCTGTCCGTAGGGACTCCCTGGAAGGAGAGGTATCCTTTGTACTCATTGTCTCTTAGAACACTTTGCTTCCACTGAAGAGAAGGCAATGTTAGCTTGTTCCTAAGAGCTTCCTTACAGTTTGTGAGCTCTAAATCCACCTTGAAAAACGAAACAAAACAAAGAATTAAAGAAATTACTGCCAAACTTCTCCAATGATCTGGAATTTTATTCCATCCATATACATGCATAGTAACAACATTTGTTGAGAAATTATTTCTATCAGAAGTAGAACATTATCTTTGTGATCACCAGTTGCAGTATTGCTACTCTTATATTTAAATATATCTTATATATGAATTAGATTCATAATTGCAGCATTGAGTTTAGGGTTTTGTTTTAGACTGTGCCTTTCAAAAGATAAAACTGATTGATATGACCTCATTTCTTACAATACTGCTTCCAGTAATTTTGTTCATTCTTTATAAAGTATTGCATTTAACAGCAAAGGTTTAAAAATCGAGACAGAGATGCATCAGCGAAAGAAAATACAAGTACTATACAAGAAAGAAAATGCCATCTTCATTTAACGTACGTTTCAGATTAAGAAAGTGGACAGAAACATACTGCTACATACAAATGCAAAGCCTAATGACTAAGGTACTGTATCTGCTAAAATATAAAGTGCAAACTGAGCCCAATTGTTCAAAAAAATTGAAATTTTAAGGCGAACTTTACAGCATAGTTGAAACTTCTTTGCAAGTTATATTTTAGCATATACATATATCTGCAACAGCATATAAGAAAAAAAATCAGGATACACAAGTGCTTTTGAAGCTATTTCTAAAATGCTTTTCTGTATTGTTTGCGACTATTTTCTTTAAAATCTACTATACAGTGCAAACCATATGTGCTACACAATAACTATACAATAACATTACAAATGACTTTAATATAAAGTTTTTAAATAAAAAATAACATAACTACAGCTATGAATACTGCTGGTAAAATAAATTAATATTTTTGAAAATGGCACCAATAATACACTTTACTAATGGACTGTAATGAAATTACACCTTTAAGTCTTCAACTCAGCAATAGTGAAATCTCCTGATTGTCCAGATGTAATTCAAATAGCTTTCTTTAAACTGTATGGAACAATATGCTAAACACAGGTACCAAAGGTGACCGATTGTTTCATTTGACATGTTCTGCTGCATGTGAAGAGCAATAAAACTTCTTATGAGTTATAAAGTTTGAAAGATTATTGAACTGGATGTCACACAGTCGGCAATACTTTCCACTGGTTGGAGCCTGGGTAGAGCCATTCACACCTTTAGCTATACTAGACAACTGTTCCTCTGCTGTAGGAATTGCTGGAGAGACATTTTCATTTGTAGTTAAGGGATTCTCAGAGATCCAAGAAGGAGACTTGTGCCCATCTTCATGCGGAGGATTCTGGGAAATGTTCTCTTGCTGTGGATTAGCAGCAGGTCTTTCCTCCTGTTTTAGTCCCCCATTAACTATTACCATGCCTCGGTTTTTCGGCAGTAGTGGAAGAGATTCTTTCTTCTGCACAGCACATCCATTTGAAGGCGCCTGGCCTTTCGGAGATTCACTTTCTGTATTTGTGCTTTGATCTAAATCAGTATTATGAATGACGAGAGAACCAGAAATGTAATCACTTGGCTTTATTCCATAATATGGAGAAAGCTGATCTGCTCCTTTAGCTTTCTTTATTGCTCCAGGGTAAAGGCATTGTGGAAGAAACAAATGTTTGTTTTCTTCTTTTGTAGCAATAAGCTGGGCCGCTTCACTAAAGGCTTTCAGTCCTTGAAGTGTTGCTAAGTGTGTGGAAAATAAGTTTCCATTAGGAGAGGACTGTTTCGAGTTTCCGTTTTTCTCACATTTGATTATGCTTCTTTCATAACTGACATCTGGGCTGTTTCTTTCACTTTCTGGGTTTTGAAACACCTTACTGTCGAGTTGTCCCAGGTCATTACGCTGATGAGCAGTGACAGGACAAAAATTCTGCTTGTGAGCCAGGTAGTTCTCTACCTTGTTAAAACTGATCTTGCATACGGTGCACTCATGGTAGTCCAGCAGCCTTTTGGGAGAAGCGGACGTCCTCTCTGACGAGGGTAAGCATTTTTTACTGAGATCTATTGGCACATCCATCTCCAAGCAAGACACGGTGGAGTGGGCAGTATCACACTTTGAAACTGGAACGCACTTGTTAATAGACAGTGATGTTTCCAGATGCTTCGAGACTATTCCTGGAAAGATATCACACCGTGGATGGTAACATTCTCCAAGGCCCTCTGTTGACTCTTGAGTAGATGTACAAGGATTGCCAAGATTAGCAACTTCCAGAAATCGCTGTTGAACTAGTGGTGGCCTCTGCTCTTGCTCTGGTAAGCACATCTCATACATCTTCCTTCGCTTCCGAGTACGCATTGTTCTCTGCATGGCAGGCACTTTGTTGGAAGCAGATCTCTTCAGCGGGGGATCATGGCGAGTGGCACAGTAATACTGCTTGTGGACCATGTAGGTCTCATGTCTGCTGAAAGTAATATTACAAGCTTCACACGTGGTCTTGTTAGGGTCACTCTCCCCATCTACTAAGGGAGCATTGGGATTCTTCACATCAGAAGGTTTTCCATTTATCTTCTCATCACCATTGCTTGCAGCTGACAACTTCTTAGGCTGTGCAGTAAAGTCTTTTTCATGACTTTTATTGTTTGGCCCAATCAAATCTAAAACATTGGAAGAGTTTAAGCAAGATGTCTGCAGAAGTTGATTTTCTGGATCTGATGTGTGAGGAGCTGCATTCAGGATGTTTATAGAGCTTTGACCATTACTGGGACTTACAGCTTCAGGCATTTTTTCTGGAACACTGGAAAAATCTGGTGACTTTGCCATCTGCTGCCATCGGCTGCTGCAGTAATGCTTTTTGTGTACCAAATAGTTGTCCAAATTATTGAATGTTATGTTGCATTCAAAACATGTAGCCCCTTTAGGCATCAAAGGACTGTAAATTACAGGCGGATAATTGCTACTTCCATGTCTCAGCCTTCGATGGACCAGTTCCGACATTTTGGCTAATATCTCTGAAGCCTGAGGAACCACAGTGATGTCTTGGGGAAAAGCAAACTGGGAAAGAAAAGGTCCCATTGGGAAAGAAGGACCAATATTAGGCTGAACTGGCGATGAAGCAAGTCTTGGACTGGATGGTTCAGATTTTATTTTGGTATATGAAAAGCTCTGCTTATTTGCTGCAGGCTGGGTTTCTGGCCTCTGGTTTGGAAGGAAAAGTGGAGCCTTTTTTTCACATTTATCAAGCTCTGTATCAGAACTTGCATCTTTAGTCTGCATGGTCTTTTGGCTCTGGGGAACATCATTTCTGCTCAACAGGTCCGTTGCTGGCTGTAAACCTTCTTCATTTCCACTTGGAGAGTGTTCAATGTCACTTTCTCTCTGAATTTTGTTGCCAGAGACATGTAACTCTTGATGCTGCAGTAGCTCCCTCTGAGTTTGGAAGCCAAAATGGCAGTGATTGCATCTAAAGGCAGCTTGAGTAAGATGTGAGAACAGGTGCTGATGAAAGTTAATCACTGAGTCTGCAGTGTAAGTACAAACTGTGCATTTCAGACTAGCACCGGGTGGGAGAAATTCTTCCATTTTCACTCCTAAGAAAAGATAAGCAAAATACAAAATAAAGTGACCATTTTGCCCCACATGAAGTATACTGGGAAATCAGTTGCACAGAAGGTACAAATACAGTGAGAATGACTGATTTTCTTCTAATGAGATGGTATTAGTCATCCTGAAAATACTTGAATTGTTTTTTCATCAAACTCCTAGGTTATTCCCAGACTCATGCTCTGCTTTGGAGAGCCCTAGTATTTGCATGCATCAAAGCTGAAGGGAGAGAAAGAACAAGAGAAAGGATAAAAATAGACTGGACTTACTCTAAATGAAAAGGTCTCAGAAATTACAGTTACAACTAAAGGGAGACAATGTTCCCCATGCACAATCCCTGGAAATTTTGAATGCACAGAGAGCACACAGAGGTTCAGGGTTATGATGTGGCTTGAGGTACAGCTCCCAGTGTGCCTGAGAGCCACAGACAAAGCAGAAGTAGCATTTTGAGCATTATTGATGCTCAGCTCTCTGCTTGCATGGGTTGTCTGTAGTGTGGGAAGAGGTCACAGATCTATCCTCATCAGAAAGGACTGATGAGCTGTGTTCCTTGTGAAGGGAGGAGGAGCAGTAAGACACTGACATTTTATCTTTCGCACATAATGGCCGTTGGCAACTACTGCTATAATACAACACCTTTTCCCCACGAAATCACTACCACTTTATCAAGAATAGTACATTCAAAGACATCACTCAATCACTGATTAAACAAAAAACTCCATGTTTCATGGCAATTTGAAATTGAAAATGCTTTAAAAAGAGATAAGACCAAATTTCTCTACTGCAACAACACAGATTCCAGTTACCTTTTAGACAATAAAAACTGAAAAAATATTGATAGGGATGATATTCAGAATTTAAAATGAGTATTTGTTCTTCCAACACATACACACACATACCACACCTCAGTCAGGTGAAGTAGGTGTGTGGCAGCTGGCAATACAAAACTGTAAGAATATTGTAGCTCACTCTGTGGGTAGTCATGCTGTTGTACCTGGAGGTCCTCCCTTCTTCCCTAGCATCAGTGACCCCCCAGGTTGTGACTGACATTTGAAATTTGACATGCTCTCGGCCTCAGAGACCAGAAGGGAACCAAGGAGATACACAGCACTTTAATCAGCACTTGCTTCCCATTGGGCACTTTTTCCCCAGGAGGCCACACGAGGCTTTAGCTCCTGCACTGACATGAGACGGTGCTGCACTTGCGTTCCCATCATGTGGTACAGTGACAGCAGTCTCTACGGGACTTTGCATTTCAGTCAGGGCTCTGCATTCCAGTGGTGTGGGTCTGCTAGAGCCTCCAATGGGAACAGTAACAGAAGCTGAAGCAAACACAGGGCTCCCAAAGATTACAAGACATTTGGAAAAGAAATGTTTCATTTCTACTGCAGAAAGTGTTATAACTTCTGATAATCTGTATAGAAAAGTAAAGACTGACAGGATCTAAAAGAGAGCAAGAATGATTGAATAGACTGGTTTATGACTAAAAAGAAAGGGAAAGGCCTGAGGTTTATCCTCTGTTCTAAGAAATAACTGAAGATTCTTACTGGAAATTCAGCACAATCTCAGATCTATGTCTTTCAAGGAACACAGATGCTTATCTGTAGATTTCATGCAGACATGGTCACTCACAGGTCATGGCTCAAAACTCTCAACACCTAAGCCAGTGGTATCTCACTATATGCAAATACTTAAAGCAAATCTTTTGCACAATGGCTAATATTTCAGAGTTTTCCTCTGTTTGGGGAGAAATTAATCGGTAATCTTCTGAGAGTATCTGGTTATAATTACTAGGCTGTAAAACACATTGGGCTGCATTCACCCGATCTATTGAAGCTGTTGTAGCCTATGGTTTGCTGGTTTGCTGAACAGTGAAATATTTGCTAGAACAAACAAAAGATGGCAATAGCCTGATATTCAAAGGGAAGATCTTGAAGCACAAAAGATCTGATCTCTAAATGAATCATTAAGGGTTTTCTGTGTTGCCTACATAAAGAAGTTTTCACTCAGCTCTCTTCTAGTCCTTTTCCAGGAAGTACCAAACTCCTCCAAGGCAGTATGTTGCCTTTTAGATTTGCAATTGCTGCCCAAGTATCAGAGGAACATTTTTTACTTCACCAAATCCGCAGAGCAGACTACGCATGCCCCAGGAGTTTTTACACTGCAGCCAAATAAGGCTTTCTTCTGTGACTAAAGCACCCGTTAACGTCCTTTAGACTCTATTCAGTTAACAGGAGGATCAGGAACACCTGTAGAGCCCTTGCCTCTTTTCAGAAACAGCTTTGTACACCAGACAGCAAACACACCACACACTGACACTGCAGTCTTTCTTATTTGTGGGTTTTTTCTGCTACTGAAAACTCCAATGCGAAATTTCCTGCAAATTCTTGTGTTTTCAGCCCTAATTCAATTCAAAATTGACCATCTACACCATGCTGATGTGATGCTTAGGGACATGGTTTAGTGGTGGACTTGATGATCTCAAATGTCTTTTCCAACCTAGACAAACCTACAGTTCTTTGTTTTTGTGATTCTAAAATACTATCCCCATTTTATATTTATAAGAAGGGAAAAGAATATTTCTATCAAACAAGAACTTTTATGAGACAAGTGTCCTTGTAAAAGCACACAGTTCTGGACCATGATCCTTAAAGCCTCCTGCCTAAGAAGCCTCCTCTAGGGCACTAAGATATTACTTCAGAGGGACATGTCCTCTGGTTGTGTGTATGTTTGGTAGCTGGAATCCTGAAGTAATTGATTGTGTCTGGATTCCTGATTATACCTTCACCAGTAAAGAAATGCTGCCTGTATGTGTGTATACACACATTAAGAGAGAGACAACATTCAAATGAGGATTAGTAGATAAAAAAGATGACACTGGATACCTGGAGGAGGTTCTGGGTGTAGAGCACAGCTCAGAAAATGTTGACATTTTGGTATTATCTACATGCAATGCTTGCATATATTTGAAGAGACATTGATCCACTGAATGTCTATAGTGAATAATTCTTCAAATAGCTAAATCTAGAAGATGATACACAAAAATTACATGGTACTTACCACTGTGAGAATTTAGGTGCATTTCCAGAGCTCTTGCATTCGAAAAGCTTTTGGTGCACTGCGGAAAGGGGCAGACACTGGATATCTGCTGAGCACTGTCCTCACTCTCCTCTGACAGCTGCGGCCCCTCTCTTTGCCTCCCACTGCAGTAATACATGAGATGGGCCTGCAGGTTCCGCTCACTCCGGTACCAAATGCCACAGGATTTGCAAGGGAATATGTCCTCTACAAGCAAGTATAAGCAGGTGCAGGTTAGCCAGAGTTCACGTGGTGCCAACCAATTAACACAGCTAGATTAATTCCCCTTCCTTCCCCATTAAAAAATACTTATTTAACAATATATTGAAAGCAGAGATATGGTTTTATTAAAATGTCACTTGCAGGTGAGAGACTAACATGGGAGACAGTTGTTTCTTTCAAAAGGATACTTAAAAAAAATTACATGAAGAAAACAGCTAGAACTTTTTGGCACATAATTATTTTAAAAAATTTAATTAAATTAAATGTTTGTTGGGAACATGCAATACTAATTCAGGAACTATGCTGTATTTCCAGTACATCAGTACTCATTAGGTGACATCTTTCAATTTTTTTTCTGTGTGCACAAGACTTTCCAGCTCTGGGCCTTGGAATTTTTGAGTGGCAACTGCAGATCATTCTGAAGAATGTGTATTTCCAGAACGCTTATGCAGTTATTACTGTAAAATCCTGTTGCTCTGATATCCAGGAGGCCAGACTAGACTACTTTTCTTTAAGATCTTACCATATTGAATGTGATATTATACTAAACAGCATGTTTATTTCCTTGGTTCCTTCTCTTATAAATTATAGAAACTGAAATTTCTTATGTATTTTTTGTCCTCTTGTTTTCAGTAAATTGTTATTTTTCCACTTTTCACTATGCATAGAGGATATCTACTAAGAATAAGGCAATTTTTCATTGTCTCCTATCCCAAAGTGTCAGCAGCTGCTCTGAGGAGAGACCATGCAGAGGTTGCACAGAGTGTTTTCAGCAGCAGAAGTCTGATCATGCATTAGAGGCTACATACTTTACTGATGCGAAGAGTAATAATGCATATGGTATATTTACACAAAGTGGACAGATATTTGCGTGTTAATATCCAGTCAAAGGACACCTACACGGTACCTTTTGTGCATACATTTCAGGAAGACAAAAGATCCATTTGACCTTTCTGAAAGCTGAACCTTCCATCCTGTCAGTAAGAACAAAAAGAAAACCCTGCTCTTTTGGGGCACATCTACACTAGTAAATTAAGCTGCGACAGGATCCGCATGTGAGCACTGGAATTTGTTTATATTTTTAAATCATGAGAACAGTCCCTTCTATACCTTTGGCTTAAGTCAGTGAACACTATTCCCATTCATGCATAGATTTCAGGAGTTGTCATAGGCCTAGGACCATTTTCTACATCTGGTCTGGACACCTCTCAACTGCTTTTGAGACTAAGAGAGGATAAAATTATGAGTGACCGCAGACTATGACAGCTGATCTCAGGATCAGGTAATTCCAGTCAACATCAAAACACATCTTGATCAACATCAAAACTCCCCCTGACTTCAGAATGCAAAGAGCTGTTAGAGGCTGTAATTAAGTTAGTCTTGAAGAATAGCTGGCTGCTCTGAAGACATAGCATGTGTAGCTGATGACGTAATTCATTATCATTCATGACAATTTACGTTTAATTTCAAATATTGATGTGTATGAGACAACTGCTCTGTTTCAGTTCCTTTGGGTGAACAAAGTTGAAGACTCCAACCCATTGACATGGATGAGTTTTTTATTTGCTAAATATTTACAAATGCAGCCAAAATTTACATTGCTTAGTTTGCTTCTCTGATTGCAATGCTAATGCTTGTCTATTTTTCTGCTCATGAATTTGCAAAAAAATATTTATACCACTACCAGTTTCTATTTTTCCCTTTGCCACTGAATAATTGTGCATGGATTTAAGACACAAACATTTAATGGAGCAGTTAGTATTCAAACATACACCACCATTAAAACATTACTGGTACAGCTTGCATCATTTGAAATGTCCACCTCGCTTTAAAGCTGACACGTCAACATTTGGTTTTGGCCTCAATGGTTTAAAAAAGTTGAGCTGTTGAGATTTCCCCAGAGAAGAAAGTCCAAAAGTACTAATAGGAAATTCTGATATGGGCAACATGTCCTATTTGAATTCATTTGACTGCATTCCATCACAGAATTGAACTTTCTGATTATCTTAATGAGTTTGACTTCCAGCCATCTTTATTTCCTATGGGTTAGATGGCGTGGACAGTCTGTAGCTGCAGTTACACATGGCGAGTATGTGACTCCCATTACATGCCAAGCAGAGGAAACACATTTGAGGAGTTTTGCACGGTGAGAAGATGGAATTTCAGGGAGAACAATATACAGGGATGGGATGTGAAACTATTACTACTCTAAGGCGATGCAAAACAGATAAAGGCTACTTGAAGCTAATGTTTTAATTACTTAAAACCAAAATATTGCAATTTATTTCAGTGGATACTTTCCAAATATTTCAATGGATCAATTCAGGAAATGAAACACTCAAGCTCAAGATGAATGAGCCAAAAGTGATATTCTAATATTTTTTTTTTTCAACTAGCAAATATTAAGAAACATAAAGAAAACCCAAACAACCTACAAAACCAACTTTTTTTTTTTCCTATAAATGGATTTTTTTTTTTCAGCTATCTCGGAAAAAGAATGCCTAAGAGATGACTCATTACAAATCTAGAGGTTCATTTGGCTTGTTGATGGACTACTAGTTCAAGACTTTAATGAAGAAACTGAATTTTACCAGCTCAACAATGAAATGTGAAAATAGCCCCATATGATCAGAGGCAGAGTTAGAACTCATGTGGAAAGTTCTGAGCAGTGAGACTTGCTATTTTAGCATCTTCCCAGAGTCAAGAACACAGAGGTTACTCTGAGTTGCTGCTAAACCTGTATAGCAAGAGCTGATGCACCATAAACTTAAAGACTCTCAGCAATGTTTAGTGGGGCTTTCCATGGCTCTGCAAGAGTCAGTGCTGACAGCAAAGATGTTTTTGGAAATGTGATACAGAAACCTGACTACTTTGCCAAAGCCCAGAGCTGGCCTTGTAGATTTACACAAGAGTATGATCTCAGCTGAAACAAACTGTGCCCTTTAGGCAAGGTAACCCACTGTAGCAGCTCCCTTTCAGCTGTTGGCTATAAATACAGGTCTCCCCTAACAGTGGTAACTTTGTGACGTTTTAGGTGCTTCTGACACCTTCTTTTGGAAAGTTCCTGTGCAATCCTAATTGCTGGTTCTGTGAGCACGTATGTCAGATCACAGCTGCCCCACTGGTGGGGTAGAAATGAATGCACCTAGCTTAAGGTTATGAGGCTGCTCCAATTCACTCCTGGAAGAGAGGACTTGGATGATTTGGACATTTGAAGGTTTAACTTTTAAAATAGGCTAACAATAAATATTGTAGCTATCAAAATTGTTTACCCACAAAATAAGCAATTAAAAAGAAAAAAGAAACTGAAAGGAAAATAAATGGAATGGAATGAAATGTGCAATGAAATGTGTTACCAGGGATATTTTAACTAGTCCTGCGTGAAGAGCTTGAAGATGTTGTGACTGTTCAAAACTCAGTATTATTACGTGTGAGTCTGAGTGGCTGATCATGTGCTTGCATGTGCATTTGCGCCTGAAATACTGTGTTCAGTAGTTCATTATAACTAATTATAATACTTAGAAACCACAGGAAGCACAAGGAAGTGCTCCAGCATGGGGTCTAAATGGACAGACTTGCAAAGTGCTGAGAGCTAAAAATGTGCAATAAGTCTAAATGATGACTGGTGAGGATCATGGTATGGCCAATATATTTGAAAAGTACTTAGAAAGGAGATGAGGAACTAGGGCTGTAAAAAGGTAAAAAGCAGTAAAAAGAAAAAGTTAAAGATATAAAATTTAATTTGTGCTGAATTGTCCCAGTTCAGGAACATTCATGTCCCTCCTCTCTAAGGACAGCACTTGAATGCATTCTGCATTTTGTCCATGATAGAGCCTATTGGTGACCAGAGGAGGTATAAACAATCTTGGTTAACCACAGTGAGTGGAGATACTACAATAAATCAGGGCTGCTACAAGGCATGATTTCTGCTGCATTTTGAAATAGTCATTGAAACAATGTGTTTCTTTTCTTTTTTTGAGTATCATGAATTATTACCAGAAACAGCAGCAGTAAGCAACAAGCTTACTTGAGCAGCAGAGGCTGGACTTTGAGAGCTGGCCGACCTATCTCATCAACTTTTTTAATAATTTCTAATCCTATTGCCTCTGGGAACAGATCACAGAACCTCCACACGAGGGCAGGTCAGGTACTCTGGGTGCGACTCTCGCCAGACTCCTATTCTGGCTCTTTTTATCTCTGAGATGATGGGAGAACAAAAGCAGGCTTTGAGCTGTGGTGTGGTTTCTGTGGTCATGAATTCACCATTGCAGCATTAGCTCTTCATATGTGCCTTAAAGTACTGCTGTTTTAAAAAGCCACCAGAGAATAGTATTCCTCACTTACTGTTCACAATAGCTGTAGGCAAAATAGATGCCATTGCAGCTTGCTGCGGGAGCAGCTGTATGGAGTCCAGCAGGCGAGCGGGGTACATGCCTTCGGTGAGAGTCATCTGACTGGCAGCCTGCAGCCGTGAGTCAAAATCCACAACAAAGGCAACCAGCTCTTCACCCTCTGAGATGGCCTTGGTCGTGGTACACCAAAGCTGCCCTCCTGCAGGAAACATAAAGGCAGAAAGATTTAATTGACAATATCAGATTCCAGCACTTAAAACATCAGTGCTGTCTTCACACTTTTTATTTTTTTGAATTTCAGTGGCTTATTCAAGGTAAAGAGGCATAGTTTTTACTTTTACTGTCTTCCTTCTACCCGTATAGGAATTTTCCTGTATAGGAAAAACAATTTGGGGATAGTTTTCCTAACTATTTGCAGCATGAATATTCATTTTAATTTTTCATTTTGTCTTCTAGAAAGCCAGTGTTATGAAAATCAAGATATAGGTGAAAATAACTTATGCAGCACTTTTCTCATTATTATTTTCACCAAAGTGAATATTTTTTCTGCAAATTTTTTCTTAACTCCGAGTTTGTTTTGTTTTGAATAGCAAATCACAGCTCAACAAAACCAAACAGCTGCAAGAAAGAAATCAGATTTCCTCTTAAGAGCGTTCTTCCCCTCCCTGATGTTTGTCACCCTCTTTCTCTAAAAAATCTTCTCTTATGTAATATTCTTCGCAACATGACTGCTTTATCTCTGCTTACACTGACTGAACTTCCTGAAAAGAAGATATGCCAAAGATCTGTTTCAAAAAGGCTTATTCAAATAAAGGTTTGTTTAAAAGGAGGGGGGGGGAAAAGAGGGAAGTGGAAGAACTTTCATCAAACAGTAAGATACACTATAGCTCTGTGCTGCAAATGTCACGTGTAGTGCATTAAAAAGAAAATTAACTATGCGAGTACATCTACTAATGTATTTGAATGTGATAGTGAATGCTCATTTATTTAACATGTTTAGACAGGCAAAGCACTTATATTGTGTTATCTACACTCTCAGGCCTAGATACATATCCAATACAGTTATGCCTGAAATAATGTTGCACACTTTATATGTTATAAAGCTTTTTTTTTTTCCTCAGGTTTTGTATATATAGAGAAAGCTATATGTTGCATTCATTAGGCAAGCAAAAACTGTACTCGTTTTGATAAGTAATATTGCTGTGTTTATCTTTCGGCATAACTGCCTTTTCAACTGCACTTCATTTTTTTCCCTTCAACGAGATTATAGTTTTAAAACAACTTGTTGCAAAAATCTGGTAGAGGAGATAACAACAGTGTATGATATGCCACAGCTAAATGGAAGAATTAGGACATTGTTTTAGAGAAATCTTGGACAATTAATTAAACCAGTCTATTAGCTTTCAAAGATGAGCAAACAAAACAGCATCAGTGACAGTGTGTTTCAGTGGTAAAATACGCTAAGCTTCCAGACCTCAAAGTGGTGTAGAAGTTTCAAAGCAGAAAAGTGTCTTTATATTCACCCTTCAGTAATACAGCAGTTGAAGGTGCTACAAAGTTTATAAACACTTTACTGTGAGGGGACCAAAGCATACCACGGTTTACTAGTGTCCAAGATTACAGCATTAAATGGTGCAAATCGGAGTAATTTCCTCTAGAGCATAAGAAGATGAAAAGTGTAGATGGTACGAAAAATTTCTACAAATGCAGAATCCTAATGCCTGAGCAGGAATTAAAAAAAATTGAAGAGCCCAATCTGACATATTGCCTGATATAATTAGTAAATATACAGAAGCCTTGAGAGCTAAACTGGTATAAAGCCTCTTCCAGAGAGAACCAGGCTAAATTCCTAAAGTATACTTAACTAGTCTTGTAGATGAAAATACATGGAACACACACTGCAATTTGAGAACCTGAAATTGGATACTTTTGCTGCAAACACCACATTGTTAATTTCCACTATTAACATGTATTCTACTTTATTTATATACAGAAGGCGTAGTAATCAACCGACATGTTTTAGTATATTTTAATACAGAATAAAAGCTCTTTCTAGACTTTATTATTCACTGGATCTCTTAATAAAAATGAGTCACTGGAGAACCAACCGAGACTTTCTCTATCCCAGCAAACATCTTAACATGCTGTATGTACCCTTGAGGGGGGAAAAAAAAAGTGATTACTGGGTCTCCAGCTGCAATCAGTCTGGATCAGCTAAAAGGCTGACTCAGACTCCTGGTGTTGGAGCTCCTCAGGGCGTTGACTCATGTCCAGCAGATTACACTCGGACAGCTGAAGCGAGCAGTGACCCCGGTTGCCTGCTCCACCCAGCTCCTGCAAACTGTCACACCTACGGCAGGCACAGCCTGGTGGGATGTGTGACAGCTTTGGAAGCACGACAGTTTCTAGTTTGGCTTAATAAAGGAAATTAGAACTGGGAAAGTTAAATCCATTCCTGCATATGAATACAAACCTTTGGCTCAGCAGGATTCAGATCCAAGAAGTACATTGTTACTTGGTTTTCTCTCATCTCTCTCTATAGAAAATGAGGCGTTTAAGTGATCATGACATACATGTCCATGTTTACATCAGAACATGATATTGTGCTGTTAGATCCCCAGATGAACTCCCAAATGATGCATTCTTCCAGCTACTGGAAACGCAGCTCAACACCTTTGCAGCAACAGTCACTCACTGGGAGAGGACATGGTGCAGTCCCCACTTGTCCCCTTCTGTGCTTGCCTGCACAGAGTAAGGCAAGAGCTGCTGTTTTGAAAGATGCAAACGACTTTCTTCCCCTTAATGCAGTGAATGCAAACATGCTGACCTTAATGCACAGCGGGAAGACTGTGGAAGAGAAGTCTTCTTGAGCATTCTACTGCACAGTCAAGCAAAGAGCACAAGTCAGTCAAGAGTAACAGAAAGAGTACAGTCAAGTGCAGAGAACCCGACAGAGGCTTCCAAATTTAATAGGAAGTTCCAGTCGTGACTATCATATGAATTACTACGCTGTCTAGACACCTCTGTCAGGGATAAGGGCTTCCTTACAGCTGGCAGCTACAAAACAGGAAAAAAATTCTTCCCACAAACATTTCTACAGGCTGAGACACAACTGACATGTATACAACAGTCTCTCAGGAGCACAGCAGCTTTTCATTAAGCAAAGGGCAATGTTAACAACAGGTTTTCAAAGGGATAATATGGAAGCCATAGCCAAGTACCAGTGGCGATGAGAAGGAGATAGGAAGATGTTTGCATGAAATATTTGCAAAGACATGAAGATTTCATAAAGAAATGTGAAGGACTATTATTTATATGAGTTGAAGTTCTGATTAAGCTGGCTAGATTTTTTTTTTAACCAGCTGTTCCTTCTGTCAGAAATAGCTTACAGGAGTGAAATTGTTCTACAAACCTTCACCAGGCCAAGTTTCTCAGTCCTAAGGAATCAGAAGAGAAAGGATGAACAGATGTTTTAACAGGGACGAATGACTGACAGTGCCTCTGAAATAGTCATGGTTATATGATTTGGTCAGAAAGCAATGTTAGGCTGGTGATTTTGGGCCTCTTCTTGTCCATCACGAGTACACTGGTCATCCACTCTACCACAGCAGAGAGAAGACTCTCAGGCACAAGAATGACACTGATTATGGGGATGACTACAATTATATTTATTGCTCATACAAGTATCTAAATATTGTCAATGCAGTATATAATACAAACAAGTCTACAGGATTACAAAACAAACAGGTTCAGCTAGAAACATACAGGTTTACAGTCCTTGGCCTTACAGAATGCAAAGCAGAAAAGCATCCCTTTTGCTACTATAGGATTTTATCTCCGTATGTGGCTGGAGCTTCGCACTTTTACTCACCCATTCTAAACTGAGTGTTCCCCATCTTCGGCCTGGGCATATCCTGCAGGCGTTCCTGCCGGAGCAGGGAAGGAGGCCAGGAGCCCATTTGGAAGCCGCCTGCAACCTTGGGAGAGCAGTTTGCCCAGGCGGCCCAGTCTCCTGCAGCATTTTATATCCTTTTGCAGGCCGATGTGTACTGAAGTCAATCGTGACCATCACAGCTCCCCCATCTCTGGAATGCATTCATTATGCGAGCAGTCCAGACAGTTCCTCCTCCAATTCCCACCCCATGTTGTTATCTTAGGATAATTCCCACCTGGTGTTCTTCTCTTTGGACAAATCATATTGCCCGTGATGTAGTAAGAAAAGTCTCACTCTTGGGCCAGTGCAGAAAGGAAGGTTTTAGATCAGCAGAAGGCTTTGTAACATTGGAAAGGTGCTTTCTCGAAAAGGATAACTATGATTCTGTGAAATTGAAAATAAGCTTCTTGAGCCTGTAATGTATTGATTTCTATCTATGGTTAAATCAAACAAATTTATGTGATATATAACACATACATGTCAAGCAGAAGAAAAGAATAAAAATGTCTGTAAACACTATGTATTTATTTGAACTCTTTATCTTGTTCGCATTCCAAGGAATTAAAAGTACTCATTTATTTATTAATCAAAAGACGGGAAAGCTAAAAAATACCACGTTGAGCAAACTAGAGCAATTGCATTGGCATGAGTTCTTTACCAAAAGACATCAGGCACTGAAGCAGTTAACTGATACCTTCAGAACTTCCACCAAATGGAAAGGTTATTTCAGGGTTGTCTTCTTTGTCTGCATCTTTCACTGCAAATATTCCTGCTGCTTGAAAAAACCAAAAACACTCTTAAATAAAAACAAAAAACCCAACCCAACCCAAACCTAAAACTTTCTACGAAAACGAAAGAGTAAGGTCCTGATGTCCCTGAAAAACTGTGGACTTACTGTTCTTTGTAATGTTTATGATCAAGATTCTTGTGCAAACAGATCTGGTTCCTAACAGGAAGCTTATAAATCATACTCATAATTGCTGTCAAAACTGCAGTGGAGTGTACTGCAAGTTTCGATAATAAAGAATAGAGTCACAGTTCAAACTTGATTACATTTTGGAAATTCATGCTGCTCTTACAAGAATCAGTGGTCTTAAATATCTTCTTCTCCTGCCAAATTTTTCACTTGCACTTTTTATTATTTATGAAATCAGTGTCTGCACAATGTCATGCAGACCTCTGCTGATAAACTCTAATTAAGATTAAGACAAGCCTTTTGGAAAGGATCCCATCATTAGCAAACATGATAAACACAAAAATACTCCCTACTTGTCAACCAGGAGCAATTCAGTAACCTAACAGTATTATCTGTTGCTAGGCTACAGGGCTGACAAAGCTTCAATTATATTGTATGGCCATACCTATAGAAAACTGTATAGGAAAATGTATCTAATATAAAAGCATTTAACTTTATCTGTGCTATCTGTAATTCACGGCTTCCCTCAATGGCAAAAAATCAGGTTAATAATTACATAGCATGCTGAAAAATCTTAGCGATGTGTCGTGTTTGCACAATTTTTTCTAATTTATCTCTATGATTGATAGACATTTGCTTTGTAAAAATAATAAAATGCAAGCAGTGGGATGCTGTAAACCAGAAGCGTAACTACATCTGGACTCATCAAGCTATGGAATCACACTTAGTATAAAAAATATGTAGCAAATTGAACCAATTAAATAATACTTATATGCAGTAATACACTATCTTTTGTATTCAGAATAAGGAGTAAGATGGTGATAGATATGCATGCTAATACAAAACTTTATTTTATGTAGGACAGACACCTAAAATAGAAGAAAAAACTTTTTTTTTAACAGCCTTTCCTTTTTTTCTTCTACATTTGAAATCTTTTTTTAAACAAAGGGACCTCCATTATCCTATTTGAAATAAGGAATTTGCTCTGAAAATTTAACTTAATGGTCCTTCACCCATTTTGATCCTCAGTACCCTAGAACCCTATACCACTTTCAGGGAAAACACAGAATCCTGCACAGTGAGCCTTGTGATGGTGGGCTCCTGCTTTTTGTTTTTCTCCCCCGACTTACATTTTGCAGGCCTTAAGGAATGATAATTTGGAATCTGTGGATTACAGCCTGAAAAAAAGTTATATAGAGGGTCAGACTCACCTAACTCCACTGGGAAAAAGAGCTTCAAAATGGATGATACCATTAAGCCTCTTGATTCATATTGTTGCTGTCAGGAAAAGTGTCTTAGGAAAGCAAGTAGCTAAAACCAGCATTTCCATTGAGTACAGGTGTTTCACAGATTGAGAAGCATAATGACATATAAATATATTCAAGAGCAACTCCCAGTTTTCCTGTGTTTAGCATCAGTTGATTTTCCTTGCTAAACTATCTGAGTCTCACTTTCTTGACCCAGAAATGCCACACACCTTCCATAGAAGTTTAGGAAATCAATGGCAATTTCTATTAAAACCAGTTTTCACTGCCAGTTAATTCAGAAGTATTACTTTTGTGTAGTAAAATTTGAGCTTACTGGACTTGATTGCGTTGCTGCAACAACATAATAGCCCATTTCCTGTACACACATCTTTTTGCAAGAAGGGTCAAAAGACTATCAGAATTTATTTAAACAACAGACTGTTGCTCTTAGCAACTCCAGGCACCATCAACTGAATTAAACCTTCCTCTCCCAATAAAATATCCCAACTTGCAAAAAATTGTCCTTTTTAGTAATGATAATGGGGGCTGGAGTTAATTTATTTTCTTCCCTCCTTTATTGCACAGGTTAAGCATTTAGGGGAAATTTGCACATCACAATAGGATGGGATGGATCTTCATATTTGGGTTCCTCCTGCTTCTCACCCATGGGGTTGTGACGATTCAGCATATTGAATGCCATTTCAGAACAGCACAAGTTACTGGGCAGATCTCTAATTTTTGACATGAACAAAGTACATATATCTATATGTGGACACATTGTTTAATAAAAAAATTATAATTCATTCAAATCCAATACTGTTGAAATTTTTGACAGTAGAGTGGTACAAGGAACAGAACTTATAAATTATGTGTGCCCCTTCTTTGAAAAATGCTTTGGAGGTTTCTTTGTGCATTGGCAAATACAGTAGGAATATGAGTTATTGTGTGAATCCTCCTGCACAGCACCTGATAAAAGAATAAAGAGCTGTGACATATTCTTAAAACAATAGAGGAATTAAAGAGAAACAATGGGCCAGCTGCTTCATTAATACAATCAAAAGACAGCCCAGCACAGAGGAGTCCAGATAATTAAGCACTACTCTTTTAGACCTCTTTTCTGTAATAAAATTGCTAAAAAATTATTAACTACTTCATAGTTGTTAGATAGATCTATGTACTTGTTTATTTGGGTTGATTAATGCCTTTTCAGTATTCTACAACATGCCAACTCATGGTTCATACAAGTTTTTGAATAAAATAATGTAAGAATATGTGATATGGATCTGTGGTATATACAGCAATAAATCAAAGGCATTTTGTGAACAGTCTTTCCAGTTGCTAAATAGTTCTTAGCATTTTTCACATGTGTACACAAAATATGTACTTTGCACAGCATTTTTGCTATTAATGCACTTTAATGTTGGGGTTCCAGCCATTTCTCTGTGAAGTGTCTCAAAAATCACCCTTGCAAATTCAGACTGCTCAAACTCTCACAAAAAACAGCTTTAGTGCTACATTAATGAGATGATTTCCTAGCTTCTTCTATAATTTTTCCTTGTTTACTGATCAAAGGAGATTGCCAAAAGATATTCAATCTTTAATTTTAACTACCCACTGCATAATATAAGCCTGCAAAAAATGGAAGATCTATGATACTGTATAAAATTAGACCAATACAGGGGACAAATCAGTTCTGTTGCCACTTTTACTATTACCTTTGTGTTCAGCATCGAATATGGAGCCTTCTTAATTTTTAACTCACTGAACAAAAGGCAAAAATAAAGAAACTGCAATGATATTTTCCAGAACCAATACAACAGAAAAATACTCAGCTTAATGGCACTAGCCAAATTAACCCCCTGTATTTAGAGATATAAGACCCCTGACTAGAAACAAGGAAGAAAATACCCCTTAGGAATATAGCTCTTACTCCTGCAGGTGAGTCAACCTGAGCTTTGGGTCTGACTTCAGCTTAGTCATATGCGGACAGCTGACAGTATATTCATCTGAATAGATAGTTTTATGGTTAAAACTGTCAGGTATTATACAGCTGATAAAGAGGAAAAGAAAAATATGAAAGGAACTCGCCAGTCCTAGGGGAGAGAACTCCTAAACCTGGCATCTCGGCATGAGTGTCAGGGGTAGGTCTTTCCCTTGCTGCAGTACAACTATCGCGAACATCCCATCTTACGGCAGCAGCTCTCAAATTCACTCTGCAAAGACCTTCCTCAGCTGAACCCCACATAAAGCACAGTGTTTCTGAGGAGCAAGGAGTGTAATGAACAGATTTTGACCTCTTGTTTTTAACATTGTTGTACGCCTGCATTTTGTTAGTTTGAGGATTTCTGTGTGTTTCCTCTAATTAAATGTCTGCATGTAACACTCAACAGAGTTCTAATAGGTAAAGAGGCAAGATAGATTAGTGCTCTGAAAATATTCACAGGAAAATAGTGTGGTAATTTTATTTGCCATTTTCCCCCCTGATAGAGCTGTCACAGCTTATTTACCACAGGGGGAGACAGTTAAACCCATATCCTTAGAAGTTCTATGCATTTAAGAGGCTTATATATCTCTTCTGGGACCCTCGTTCAAATCCTGGGCTAATCAGAATGAATACATATCTTTCTATTAGATGGTTCTAAAAAGTCTTAGGTGATATCAGCTCCTGGTGGACGACAGTCCACAGCGTAAAACTATTAAATGTTTGGCACAAATGGCAATACTTACGAAATGAAGTTGAAAACTGTAATATCCTCCCACATCAGAAGAAGTTAAGTCTACTGCTCAGAGGTTGAAATTAAAGCCTGCCACAAATGCTAAACCTGTTATATTTCCTTAATTCAGCATAAACTCAAACAAGGAAGTCAAAGGAGTTCTTTCTCGAGTTTAGCAATTTCTTCCTTTTCTTTCCCCTCCTCTTTTCTTTGTATATTCCTCTGTTTTGAATTGAGTCCTACACCTTTTTTACATTTGAATTAGGTGTCACTTGAGTGTTATTTTAGAATTCACTAAGCCTTCAGAAAGAAAATGATAAACAGCTTGAAAAAAAGCATAAACCCTTTCTGACATTGCATTCCCACCACCACTGCAAAGGAACTAGGACTTAGTGTGCAGCACACTCATCTCCCTTTTTACTTTTTACAGGACCACTGAATGGGCACTCTCCATAGAGCTTCCCAGGAGACATTCCCAGGTGACGCCCACTGCTCCCCCCAGCTTTTGTGGATGCACCAGGTTTCACAGAGAGAGAAAATGCATCACCGAAACCAACTCCTCTGAAGCAGGGCTTTGGATACACACATTCCTACAATCCCTGCTTCCATAACAGCACAGCTGTAAGGTGACCTTTTAGTAGCCTTACAAACACAATCATGCCTGTGGATTGTCTTTTCAGAGTTATTTTGTGAGGCTGGAGTGTATGAAAAAAGGAGGTGATTAAATGAGACAATAGATATGCTTTAATGGCACCTCTTTCTCACAGGGAAGGCAGAGTACACTGTATCTTATCAATGGATTTTCTACTGTCTTGCACCTGCTATTGTAGGGCTCATTTCTTGCCCCTGGGCAAATGCAGAGTCAATGGCAAAGGCACCTGAGCGGAAGGAAGGATTATACAGAAGGAGCTGTAGTGATAGGTTGTACTTATAAAGGAAACCATCACAATAAATATAAGAGAAACAGGGAAGTTATAGAAAGGTAAAATCAAAGTAAGAAACATTAGTTATGAGACCTGCCTGCTTATTCAATACAGGGGCCATGCTCCAGAAAAATATTATGGCTTTGTGAGAAACAAAAGCCAGCTTTTATAATGAGCAGAAGCCGGAGCATTTAGCTATGTGCACTGTAACCCTGAGAAAACAGTTGCTATTATTGTGAGTTATCTCGGACCTTTACCCATGTTAACATTCAGCTCACAGGTTGAAGTTCAGGAACTAGCTCACCTCAGCTGTAACAACCATTGGAGCAAAGTAGCACTTCCTGATTCCAAAAATTCTTGCTCCCACTTAAGCCATTAGAATGTTTTACACTGGTTGCAGTGGAAACAACTCTGTGACAAATCAGTGTCTCTCTTACTAAACAAGCAACTAAGTAAAAGTAGATTTGCATATTTAGTGTGTTCTAAAATGTAAACACCATAGAAGCTATAATAAGCACCTAACCCAGTCTTCTCTATTTAAAAAGTACCTAATTAAAAAAAAAAACAAAACTCCACTACCTACACACAAAGCTCCATACCAATACCCCAGATTTCCTTGAAATGAGTTAAATCCTGAGGTATTATAGTTCTGCCTTTTAAAGTAGAAGCTAGAAATTGACTGAAAACTCTCGGTGATCAAAAGCGTTTCCACTTTCCAAGCTGTACATAGTGTCCAAGGTAAACAAGTATTGTAAGCCACTGCCAGTCTCCCAGTTAGTTCATCTAGTAAGAGACTGTTAACAGCAGAAAGCAAAGACTGAGGTACTTCTGGTCATGATGGAATTAAAAAAAAAAAAAAAGAAAAGAAAAAAAAGAATGAGCAAATAGTTACGATTCTGGCTGTACACACTAACAAAGATTAACATTTGAGGAGGATTCTGCACTTGATGACTTCTTCCAAAATAGGCTTAATAAGAAATGCCAGTTTACTGAGCATCATACAGGTGCATAGGAGCTACCCCTGTGCCTGCTTGGTCAGCATGATTTCTAAATGGCCAGGAGGAAAGTGACTGTATACCCAAAGGCAAGCTGTCAAAATTCAGTTTGCAGCTGATAAACTGATTACAAAGCTGCTTAAGACTTTGCTTGTAAACAAAAGCATTTATCAACTAATAATTTGCAATAAACTGATGTAACTCCCAGCTGAGCCCCAAACTGTAATTGTCTTTACCATCTGCCTATTAAAATACCATTCTTCATCACCAAGCAGGAGCAGAAGGGAAAGAATCTCCAACAACTACATAACTTGCATGCTTATAAATAATCTGTCAGCATTTCACACATTCATTATGATTGCCAGGTTTTGTATACTTCATTTTCTCTTTTTGAGAGGCAAAGAGGTGCAGTAAAGTGGCAGAAAAAAAATTAATAAATAGTGCCTGGTGCAAGAAAAAATTATGTAAATTCATCATACTCTGCAGTTTCTTAATTTTTTTCTCCTTTTGCTACTCCATAGGAATATCATGATGGAAGCCCCCTCAAGCACAACTATACAGATTAAACTCTCAATTTCTTTTCAACTTGTCAGTTTTCATTACCTTTCTTTCTTATGTATTCAGTTCTTACATCTGCTTCAATGGGAAGCCAGTTAAAGCATACTGGTTCCCTAGGGGGAGTCTGCCAAGGTCTGAGGCATTCTGCAGGCTCCCTGGACTTCTACAGGTCACCCTTAAGAGTATTTTGCCGATCTTGTTGAGAGGATGTCTGAAAATTAGGTGAATTTACATGCCTTTATTTTCTAACTATTGACAACCTTAGTCCTGAGAAAAAGTTCAAAATAACAAATACAGATGCTCTAAAGCTGATACATCCCAAAGGAAGAATCACTTTGTTAAAAGCCTAAAATATTCAAATATGAGCAGGAGAAAAGAGGAGAACTGATACCGTGCAGAGAACAGCAGCCCCTCTAGATGTGTCTGCATGAAAAATTGAATTTAACAGAGAATCGCACTATGATTTAGTGCAATACACTTGACCAAATATTTCTCCCATCTGCACTCTCAGCCACTCACTGGTCTGAATGCAAGGCTGTGACCAGAGACTGCCTATCAACTTACCTCTTCTGAAATAGCTGTATGAAATGCACAGATGTTTTAAATGCAACTTGATTTTTCACTGACTTTCCACATTCAGACCAGAACGATCTATTTAGCTGAAGTCAGGCTTTTTATGTGTATGAAAAACATGCCATCACTGGGAGGACTTTGGGCATCTAAAAGCAAAAGAGGAAGGTTCCTCCCGTTAATTGCATTGAAATGTAAGAAATTAGTGGACAATCCTGTCACCCATGCTCACAGAAGCAGTCTCATTTCCTTCGCTGATAATCTTTCCCTACCTTTGTCTGACCCTGTGTTACCAGTAGTGTTGCCTATAGAACACCACTCCACTCCCTAGAACTGCAAAAAGAAATCAAACCACAAGACAGATTGGGACCTCCGGACTTTATTGTTAAGACACATTCCACTCAAGACAATTATGCTTGTAAACTAAGGTAATTTCACATGTATATAAATACACGTACTTGTGAATATGCTGGCTGAACCAGGACTTCATACCTCAGTTTCTATCCACAGTACTGGGACAGAACCCAAACAGGGGTTAAACAGAGGGAAAACTGAAAAACAGTTATAGGAAATTTATTTTTTAATTTTGTAAAGAAAAATTTTTGTTGAACACTAAAACATAGTGATGAAAAGCACCTTTCAAACCTCTGTAGTTCAAACTTATCATATAAATTATTTAATCATAGAATGACTTGGATTGGAAGGGACCTTAAAGATCATCTAGTTCCAATTCCCCTGCCATAGACCAGAATGCTTAGAATCCAATCCAGCCTGGCCTTGAGTGTTTCCAGGGATGAGGCATCAACAATGTCTCTGGGCAACACGTGCCAATGCCTCACTACCCTCACAGTAAGCAATTACAAACGTTAAGTAACTTGGTCAGATGAGATCCTTAGCATGATAATACTGAGCTAAGCTGTAAAGTTAGAAGACTCACAGTTTCAAAAAGACTTGTGTAACAATTACTTTTTAAAAAAAAAACTGTAGAAAAAGAATTATAAAATATTGGAAAACACTAAGCTGGAGTTAAACCTTTATTTTGGTTACCACGCAAGGAGACAAAGTTGCAAGAATTTTCCACCGAGCTACGGCGGGCAGCATCCCGAGCCGCCCCTCGCAGGCCTGCCGGCGCTGCCCGCCTCGGCCCGCAGGTGTCGCTGTGGCGCCGCGGGGCGGGCCCGCCGTTATTTATTTAATTTTCCACAAGGCTGCACATGGCACGGCGCGCTGATAACAGCGCCGGGGCCGCGGGCCTGATTAGACCCCCCCGCGCCCCCCCGCTCTCCCGACACTCGCACCGGGCTTCTCCTGTCACGACAGGGAGCGGTGCCGTCGCTCCCGCGGCGGAGATGTGTCTCCTCGCGGCGGAGGGAGAGGCACCGACGGTACCGCAGGTGATATTTTAAATAAACTGCCGGATTGACGCGCAAAGCGAACAATATCGATTACAATGTTGTATGCTCGCTGAAGGAGCTGTTTAGGGACTACTTCCCTTCTCCTGGGCAGCATCCCTCTCTGCTCCGAAATAGCCCTAGTGGGGCACTGCCCTGCGCCCCTGCCCCGCGGCTGGGCTCCCTGTGCCCCTTCACTTCCACCAAAACTTTGGGGACAAGGAACCCAGGCTGTGATGGCACATCCGCAGCTGGGCAGGCTGTGGTGGATGGCTGAAGCCCTCGGGAAGGTCAGTTTTTGAGCAGACCGAAGCTGAGACCACCAGTATTGGACTGTGTCACCCCCTCCTCTGGCCTGGCACCCCAGATCAGCAGACAGATGACAAAGGCAGCACAGGGTGATGTTTCCCCATCCCTGTCTAAAAGATGTTCACAGAAATCACCTGTGCTTACCTACAACCACATATGTGCTTATTTCTACTTAAATCATTCCCCTGCAAAACTGGAGAGTGAAAAGATGCAGCCAGGGCTGGAAACTATCCAACATCAGCCACTTCATAATATTTCTCTTGCTGAGCAAAACCAGCATTCCAGGATGCGTGACTCCCATGGAAACACGTGGGAATCGTGATGTTAGAAGTTGTGGAAACCTTTGAACACTTATCTCCGTCTCATGAGAGTAATGAAGAAATTTGATGTCAAGCATCCAGTGATCCCTGAAGAACTATCTGGCTTTTGGAGGAGCAGGGATTACACACCGAGGTGAAATTCTGCTAGCCCTGTAGTGCTGGCATGAACCCCTGTGTCCTGGCTGGCCCCTTATAACTGCACAAAATCTTAAGAGGAATGGTATGAGGCTACTCTAAGTAAAGGGGTCACAGAGATTAAAGAAAAGTTCTATTTAATGTTTGGGATGCTCCTGGGAATAGAAATTTTTATGAAGAAGAATGAAAGAACTGGCAGCAATTACCTATCAAGCCTCCCAGTCTGCTTGGAAATTTACCCTGCTGATAAGGCTGTTCTCATGGTCACCCCCTCCCCGCTCCCCCGATGAATCCATTGCTGCGCTTCTCTGGCCAGTCCTATTGGACACTAAATGTTATCTACTACCTCTCTTCCTTTTTAACCAGGACAAAGTATAATGAACAACTTGGAATCTCTCTGGGGTATGGGAATGGAATGCAATCTGGCACCATGGAAAAACGCAGTTCATCATTGCCTAACCTACATATGACTGAGACCCAAACACAGTCTCTTGAATGCCAGCCAGTTTACAAGCAGTGAACCTCACAACATCCACAACCTGCTGGAGATGCTTCACTGTCTCAGATCTTTTTGTTTTGCTAGAAGTTAGCACTCACATGGACAACCATCTGCATCTACAACTCAGAATCACTAAAATACTCCATTACTCTCTCCCTTAATGTGTTTCTTCTTGGTTCTGAGCAGATGATCCTATACTATCCTATCTCAAAAAATGTGTCCTCATACTTCTTTATTAAGACACCGGAAAAATCAATGCTCTCTATGCCCTGGAAGTGGAAACAGGATTTAGTGTCTATCTTCATAATGGAAAATATTGCCCATGTGTAGGAGAGACAGTTTAGACCCATTTCCCCAGTCCATGGAAATACTGCTTGACATAACAGTATAAAATACCTTTCAGTGCAGCTTCTTATTCTATGTTTAAGGCTTTTTAGCTAGGGGGTTCTCAGTTGGTAACTTCTTCCTGTTTAATTCTCTTTTCTCATTTCTTTCCCATCTACTTTTAGCCTTGTACTTCACCCCACATTCTCAGTTTTCATTAAATACAAACTGATAAAATATTAACTAATTATTGTCAATCTACAAGCCAGTCAGGCAACACATGCAGTGTAGCAAATATATACATGTGCAATTATCTGACTTAGTGGCCATTACAAGAATTCTCTCAGGCCTTTACTGTGATCAGTCTGCTGGGATGATATTCCCCTAAACAGATAGTTAAAGCTGAAGACTTTGTTGCACAGGTACACTGAGCTGGTCTGAGCACTTACTTAATGGCACTACCAGAGACGTGCAAACTGTGCATGAGATACTGTGCCTTGCATCCTTCAGTTATCAGTTCAGGATAGTTCTACACAAGTAATCTCTCTGAATCTGAATTAACATTTTATCTCACTGCTCATTTACCTGTTCATGGTATTATTAGCTGAAATAACTGCACAGACAGGTGAAGAGTGAATAATGCTGGAGAAATGGAAATAGCTGTAACTTTTTTTTTTTTTTTAAAGAAAACCGTATTTGTCTGGTTTTGACAGGTCATTCAAGACTATTCAGTTTCTTGATCTGAAGTCCCCCATGTATAATTGCATGTGTTTTAAATATTACTCAGATATCTAATCTATATCTAATAGATAGATCCCATTCTCTGGAAATGGAAGTGATATATAAGACAATCAAGATAATATACTTGAGTAAGAATTAAAGAAAAGAGTTGGCACTACCAGAAAGAAGTTGTAGCATGAACAACCTATTGAGAAGTGTGGAAGTCTTTGCAGAAGAAAAAGATACAAAATGAATGAACAACCACTTTTTGGGGAAAGCGAACACAGCATTTTGAGGGGAAGACAAAAGAGACTAGAAAAGAAAAGTATGAAGGATTTAACAGGTAAGAATGAGAGGCTTAAATGTACTATATGATAATAAAAGGATCAACTGAAGATTTAAGAGGGCATAGCTGGGCATATTTTAAGTGAGCTAAATTATCTTCTCAATAGACTTTTGCAGATGCTAGAAAGGTTTGAGGAGAATTTCAGGCAGCATTCACTGGGCAAAAATGAAGAAATCTACCCCTGATCTTGCTCTGACTTCTGACGTGCAATCATTGACTTTTCTGGGGGAATTTCAAGTGGGTGCGCTGATGGGCATGCGTGCACCTGCAGAGCAGCTCTCAACTGTCCTCCTACAGGCAATGGCAAAGAGCCGCTCCGAGAGGACTCTCAAAGCACATTTGTAAAAGCTAATTAATGTAAGGAATATGAAAGCTATTACCTGAAAAAAACACCAAGTTGCTTTCTGTATTCTTTCATTATTAATTATTATTAATAATTAAATATCCTTGGTTTACATATTCAAGGCACCTCCAGACAGGTTTCTGCCCCAAGGAGTTTGCCATGGAAAGGTCAGATTTCAATAACCTTTATTTATAATAACAACTACTTAATCTGCAAGTAGCCATCAACTATTTACATAAATAACACCGTTTTGTGTCAGTCTTACGTGTAGACTTTGGCTTCCAAACTGACAGGACATGACAAAGAAAGAGCAGGAGACAAATTACAGAAATGACCTGGGTAATGGTAATGAAAATGGATAAACAGCAATGTGTGGGGTAGATTAAGCAATATGTCTGCTAGTGGGTGCAGATCCCATTAATTCCTTTGTGAGTACATGTGGAGTCCTTAGCTACAGCATGTTTAATTTTTAATGGATTGATGTGTGTATCTGAAAGAGCAATGTCCAGGAAGAGGCTAAGGGTAGTGGATAATTCTTGGAGGCCAGCTGAAAGGTATGAGTTTTGATGAGGGATTTGAAGGAGGAGCTGCAAATACTCTCATCCAGATAGATTGTCTACCCTTTCCCCAATGTAAATCATTATATTTCTTGCCCCAATTTTTTATCGAAATCGCTTCCAACTTATTTCAGTCTGTCACAATAATATTTTCATATGAGGAGTGTTGTAACCTAATTCCTTCATTTGAATAATACATTCATTTTTAATTACTGCAACTTGATCTCAGATTATTCAAATAACTGTTTCATTTTTTATGCTTACTCTGACCCCAGTGTATTTATAGGCTTTTATCCTTACCTGATACCAGTGTAATGTAATTATAGATTGTATTTTAATCATCTACTATATCCTAGTGAGTTTGTTTAAATCACTCCAATCCGGAGTCTTTTATTTCTATGCCTTTTAAAATTCTACAATGGCATTCTCATTGCATAAAAGCAATATTTTCGTAGTTTACGACAATGAATGAACATTTTGCATGCATTGCTGGCCATGTTTCTAATTTAAATTTTAAAAAGTTGCTATAGAGAACTCTATGTAAAATGAAATCCTGACTTGTAAACAGGCACGGGACAGCTCATCACTTGAAATCTTTGTTCATAGCTCCTATTTGCTCTCTAACATAAGTTTACAAGAAATGCAGCAGAAAAAGAAATCAAATTCTTTATCCTACCAAAAATAAAAGTATACCTTGTACTAAGAATTGACAAAATATTTATCTTGTCTGCTTACAGGTACCAAATGTTTCCAAGTTATTTTACCTGTATTATAAAGAATTCCACATCGAATCCAGAAGATAAATAGTTCAGGTGGGCCATGTCATCACTAGTCCTGGCCACATTTTGATTCCCAGTGTTAGCCGTTCTCTTAAGGCAAGATTTAACTCTTGGAAGTTTTTCATATTCTGAGATGGTTCAGTTTTGCTTAATGATAATTTTAAAAGCAATAATTATGATGTTTTTTTCCCATGCCTTAGCGCTGACTGAGGAGTTCCCCTTTCCTATCTTTTGTGTTGCTTCAGGATTCATATGTGTAACGGGGTCAGAAATCAGATAGGTGAAGCTACTCAAATTTGCACATCTGCCTAAGAACCAGTATCTTTCTGGCTGTCAAATCGATTTGTACTGAGATAATTGCCACTGCTCTAGTCAAACTATGCCCTTTTTTTGAGCAGCCTTTTTTTCCTGTGATGACATCCAGCAGCAGACCTTAGAGTGTCCTTACAACATGCTCTCAATTGCAGTGTATGCATTTTTCTACCAAATGATATAATGCCCAAAGATACTTCTGAATTAAACCTTCATCCCAGCAGTGTGGTGCAACCATCAGTACTGTTCCTGAAGTTTAGTCTATGTCTAAAGTAGATTGCATAGGTGGAAGAACAGTCAAAAGAACAAAACAAAACAAAACAACAAACAAACAAACAAAAAATCAAAGCTATTAATAAATTCCATGGTTTGTGGCCACTTACTGCCATGTCATGTTAGGGAAAGGGGACAGTATGCGTGCTGCTAAAATTCCTGTAATTTGTGTTCTCCACATCCCTTCTTTCTCATATGTGTAACTAATTTTTGACTTCAAGTACCTTTATCTTCTGTTTCTTTCTATTCTCCATGTGTGTCTATCCCCTGCTGTCTCATTTATGAAATGTCACTTTTAAATCTGATCCCTCCTAGTTTCTAGGAAATGAGGGTCTAAAAGGCAGTGAAACATGATCCAGACTGATCTGGATCATATTGAAAGCACAGGTAAGAAATGGGCATTAGCTACTTAAAAGTATAAATAAAAGTGTCATTTTTAACTCCTACTTCCTTTAACAGATTATGTCTTCTCAGTAACACTTAAGAACTGTTCAATGTGTCACTTGTGACAAAGGAATTGTGACTAGTACCTTGAATCTAATGAACAGAAATACTGTCCCATAGTAGTAAAAAAAAAAAANAAAAAAAAAAAAAGGAAGTAAGAACAGGGAATATGGGTTTATTGAACATAATCAGTGAGTAAAATGAATTACTCTGCTTTTCCAAGATCCAGACAGAGAAGCATGTTTCCCTCTGGGATTTATACTACCATTTGGTCTAATATTCATTTTGCCTATAATAATACAAGCTTCATTAAAGTAGTAAAACAGCAATTGTCTCCTTGAGATCAAAGGACATCTGTTAAATAAAAGCTGATGGATCTCTAGAACGAAATAGTAGGAAAAGTTTGAACTAAATTTTATGGTGGATCAAAATGTAAATTTTAATTTCACAAGGAAGACACAGAGCACAAAATTAACTTTGTAAAGACATGGAAAGTGGATATGTTGATCTTAGAAATGTGTACAGATACTGAATACTTATCTATCAGTGGCATTTCTAACTATAACACTTCATGATGAAAAATAATGCTTGACTAAGCATACTGGTCTTAAAGAATTACCATTAAACAAGAAAAATTGCTTATCAGATAAATTATCTGACTGACCTAGCTTCTATTTAACTGATCTTTTATTTAAGAAAAAAAATCCATCTGTCATTAACATCCATCCTGAAAATCTTGTGACAAAATAGACACTTTAAAAAAATTTTCAAGTAATACCTAATAATATTTCTAAAGCTGTATTTCACTGTTTAAGATTTGGTACTGGAAAAATGGAATAGGATCTCTCTTGTCTAATTTCAGCATTGGATTCTCTGGATGCCTCAATGAAATCAGTGCACCTACATTTAACCATGGAGCATTACAGAGCTTATCAGTGAAGAAAATATTTAAGAGAGACAGACATGTTAAAAATCAGGCTTTTCTGGGGAAAAAAAACAAAACCAAAGAATGCCTCTAAAAAAGGCAGGTACTGGGTACACCAAGAGAGAATTAGGGATGCAAACTCCTCTCTAGTGAAATATTCCCACAGGACACTGGGCAGTCCTGAAAGCAGGCAGTGCCAGCCAGCATACTGGGCCAGCTGTGGGCAGTGAATGAGCCCTTTATGCATGTGTTCTAACATGGCCCTCACATTCCTTAGAGAAAAATGGTGGCAAAAGTAGCAACGGGAAGCTTTACCCTTGCAGGTTTTATTTCCTTCTGCAAAAGGCACAGGGTAGAGTCAGGTAGTTCAATTTCAATTTGCCACTGCCAAAGTAACCCAATCTCTAACTTATTTCAATCCTCTTATTGAGCTGTGTCCTTATACTAATAATAGAAATTATTCTGAGGAAGAAAAACTCAAAAGAAATAAAATCCCCCTGAACATATCTTAATTCTAGTCTGCTAAAAGGCTTGTGTTTATATTAATCAGGAAAAGATTTTTAAACTACTTTTGCTCAACATTTTTTACACAATTTGCAAATGACACATCTTAAATCTGTTCAGCAGCCACAGATCATGGATCTGCAGTAGTAGCCTAAAAAGGACGGTAATGGTTGGGTTACCTGGTGCCTTTGCACACCTGCCAGGGAGTGAGAACTTAGGGGAACAATCTGCTAACCTCAATCAGCATACCATATAGAATCCACAAGTGTAATTTATAGCTTAATGCATGCACAAAGCATTGCGAAGTGCATTGATGACTTTGAACAGAAAGGTTAAATCATAATTACTACTGCCTCATCAAAAAAAACTGCATTTGATTGCCCACTAGACCAGTCAAATAAATGTCTGGTATTGCTATACCATGATAAACCAATATAAATAATGGATGGACATCTGTAGGCAAGATTACATGTTTTGATTTCAAATGGAAAATTAATGACAAAGTCCCATTTTGCAAACTCTGTGAAATCCACCAAGTTGGAGCCTTTGACACCCTTTCTTCTCTATTTAAAATGCAAAACAAAAGTACAAAAAAGTGAAGAAATATAAAGAAATCAATGTTGATGCCTTAGCAGCTATTTGGTAAAAATATATGTCAAAGAAAAAAATTAAAAACCTTATTCATCACTAATTAAAAAAGAAATAAAATACCACTAAATATAAGTAGATATATTTAACAGAAATTCTAGTTTAACGATTTTACATTCTAGGATTTTGTTGATGCATCACAGTGTTTTCTTTCAGAGGGAAAACATGTGAATATTAGATGCCTTTTTGGATGCCCATGATTCATATTTGCCTCTGGCACAATTAGGAGTGCGTACCTTGGTAATGTAATCTTTTCACAACATACTAATTTTGGTTTAAACCAATTAAAATATTTTTGCTGTCATTACAGTGTCTGCTATTTTAAAAAGAGGTATTTATTATGAAATATGTGACAGTTTTGCACTGTGGTGAAAAACAGGTACAGCACAACATACCCTATGACAACAGGAGTCTCTGTTAGGGACGGGTAGTTCAGCTTTCGTAAGCCTCTGCTTGGTGTTCCAACTGTCTGTGATTCAGCTCTCCTTTCAGCAGATTTTTGCACTGTCTGTGGTGCAGTGAGATCTATGCTGGCCAGCTAAAATGTCATTTGAAAAAGAACAACTATTTACTAGGAAATGCACCAGAAACACTAAACTGTGCCATTGGATGGGCTGTAGAAGTTAACTATTTTCTTTGTGACTGAATCTTGCTAGAGTAGAGTGAGTGATCCAGAAGCAATGGCCTTTACTTCCATTTTACCAAGACCTTAAATTACATAGTCCTCATATCCCTCTTTTGTAGTTAACACATCCCTTGACTTTAGAGAAACAGCATTTGTTTCAACCCATAGCAATAGGTTCAGACGATTGGTGCAGAATGCCACTCAAATGTTCTTGGATGGGAATTTCATCCCTAATAATCAAACTTGATACACATACTGGTTCTTTGGCATGTCTATCATCATGGCCATCTGTTAGGTGGAACTGTGCCTGCTAAAAAGGAGATATGCCAGTTTTAACATGATATAGGTGCCATCAAAATGCAAGTGATGAAGGAAAGACTCTAGAATATGGCAGTGATCAATCTTCTGCAGAAAGATGCTCTGGGTAGCAACCCAACTGTTAGGAATATTGTATTGATATGTATGATAATTAAAACCTTTGGTTGGCTTTTTGATCTCTAGGCACCCTGTCTGGGTGCCTGTATTCACACTGCAGCATTAGTGTTTGGTTTTTTATGCTTGCTGAAGGAACCATACATCTTTCTCTTTTACTATCACAGCCTAATCACGGTTAATAGCCTAATTCAAAGGTCAAACGACAGATGAAAATTGTCTTTTTATAAAATTTTCTTTTAAAATCAGAAATTATTTTTAAGAATTAATACTTTTAAGAATTAAACACAATTCTGCTTATTATCCTTCCTTACAAATATTTTTGAAGGGTCTGCTTTAGTAATGGTTCTGGTAAGACACACAATTCAGAAGCATTCCTGCTTTCTGATATTCTTCATAGGAAAATGACTTCTCATTATAGTCTTTGTGCTGCTACATCATCTTTAGAAAAATAAAAAATACACTGGTGGAACAGTGGTGGAGGGGGGTGTCTGTCTAGCTCAGACTCTTTCTCTAGACTGGCAACAGGCAATGTTATTTAGTAAAAATATGAGAACTTGGCTTCCTTCTGCAGTTCATTCCCTTAAGAATTCCCAAGAATGCACATGGATTAGGAATGTTAGCAGATACATCCTCTTAGTACCATTTACAGATCTGTTGTCCATGAATTTGTCCAATCTCTCTCTGAACCTGCTGATACTGTCTGCTTTCACAGGCTCCTGTGGCATCAAGTTCACAGAGTTAACTCACTGCCGTGATAATCTGTTTTAAATTGTTCTTCTCCCAGTTTCCTGTAGCACTGCAGGATTTGAGAAATAACAGTTCTTCATTCACTTTATCCATCAGCTTCAAGATTTTGTAAGCCTGTATCAAATTTCCCCCTCAGCTTTCTCTTCACCAGATGGGGAAGTCTCAGATTTTTTGTGTATTGTCATAAGATAGCTGCTCCCTTGATCACTCTGGTTGCCCTTCCTCAGCTGTGATCAGAGCTGCACACAGTACTCACGATATGGGTACACTGAGCTTTCATACATGGCAAACTGACAGCCTCTGTCTTGTTCTAAAAACTGTATAGGCTTTTGTGATCTGTAGCAAAAGATCTTTAGATGTGTTTAAATTAGAAATCTAGTCTCACACAATTGAATGGTTGCCTTTGGGGCTCAGATAAAGCTGTGTAGTGTCACTGAAATAGAGCTGTTTGGTACTTCCAGCTTTCACAGTGTACAAAGGGACATAGCATGTCACACCTGGGATAACGTAACTATGCATTGAGCCATATAATCATACTAATGGTAAAAGGCTCCACAATGTGAGCATACAGGTAATTTATAATACTAGACAGTTATGACATATACAGCTTCAGACATACTAAGAACTTTTCAGTTAACCAAATACCCAATGCACATTTTCAGTACTTGAGAAGCTACTTCAAAATGCTCAGCAAATTTCTAGGTGATCATAGAAGACTGGAGAATGAACACTTAATACTGTTTTGCTCACCAAAGTTTTCTACAAGAAATTCTCCACACAATTTCCATTTGAACAACCTCCTAGTCTACTAGCAGAATTTCTGTGTGAATCAAAATAAATCTCTGAGAATGCTTTTGACTGCACAAAGTGTTATCCCTTCTACAGGCCTGAACCTGTAGCCAAGAGAGTCGTAAGAAACCTCTGGTCCTAATTTGTTTCTTAATCTAGTGCCAGTTCCTGCTGATACATCTGCTCATTCTTTTTCAGCTCTCTAAGTTACTGGATAGAGGATCTCTTTCAACAGGTGAGCCCCTGTCAGCCAGCGTAGCAGCTGGGGCACATGTGTGTGGATTAATGGCACCTGAAACATGCCACTCTCAATATCACAGATGATTGTTCTTCTCTCAGCTTGGCTTTCCAAGATGATACCACCGTGCCAGTGCTCAGAGGAGACGACCTGCTGTCTCTTCTGTTTTGCTTGGCTACAGCTTTGGAGAAGGGAAGAATATATTAGCAATAAAGTTATGTTCTCTTTTGTGCATGACACTATCCTTGGTAAGATGTTTGAGTTTCAAGGTTAATAGCTTATTACTAAATGCAAGCTTAGTGTATTAGATAAACCTGAAGCAAGTACAGGTGTTTGTATTAGACATTTTGGAGATAAGTCTTTCAGCACGGTTTTCACCACTACTCTGGATTGGTAACAACAGCAAGTTTCTGGCATACTCCCTAAAACTTGTTTCATTGAAACAATCAATCAAAGTGTAAAAACTGTATAATACATTTTCAATATCTGTCACCTGTGGCAAATATGCAACTGCTGAACACAGTGTGAACATATTTACTCTTCCTTGTCATACCTGTAAAATTCCAACTGTATGTTCCATATTTAGTGTAGGGAAAATAGGATGAAGAATAGGAGCTCCTTTTCTGACTAAATGCATCTATCTGAGACCCTGAATTTGCAAGGAAAGACAGTATTTATTGGCACCCAAACCTTTTGAAAATAATCAAATTCCTAGGGAGAAAAAAAAGATACATACTGCCTGTAGGCATGGGAAAAGCAACAAATTCATGTTGCCAAAAAGCACATAAAAATGTGAAAATACACTCTTTTTAAAAAAAACCATACATATCAATAGCCTATAAAGTTTTCTTTGTCAAAATACCATTATCCAAGGAATTATTTGTGCAACTTTAACTGCAGTCTATGTAACCATAAGAAAGACTGACATTTGCACAGCTTCAGAAAGAAAAACTACATGAAAAAGTCTTCTCTCACCTAAGTATGAATATCATGACATCGAGTCAAAATGACTGTCCACTGGAACTAACACACCATAGAAATGAGTGTGAAAGATAGCTGGGTAGATTGTCAGCGGCCTGAAGGAAAGGCATTGGTGTTCATAATGGTGATTTTCTGTGTTTACTGTGTCCAAACTTAGTTCAGATTTTACCCTAAAAATCAAGTGACATCAGCTTTAAGAGATATTTACCTTTAAGTGTGAAAAATATATCAAGCCGAGCAGTAGAAGGTAGCAGGAAAAGAAGAGCAAGATGGATTTTTATTTTTCGGTTCTGATTCAGAGTTTGTCTTGCTGAATGCCATATTACAGGCTGTTAAAGGAAGACCCATTACTCAGAACTGATGAAAATCAAGTCTGCAGAATAGACCATAACTGCTCTTTAAAAAAAAAAAAAAAGTAATATATAAAATATCCATTATTTTGCCCATAAAATAGAAAATGTTAAAATGCACAATAAAAGACTTGACCACTACACTACATTTTCAGTCATAAATTCATCTTTCATAGCCTTCATTTTTTATAGGATGGGATCCTTTTTTTTACTAGAGTTAGCAACAGAGTAAACTTGGAAAGTGTAACGGAAGAGTGTATGATTAATTTTGAATATATTAAAATTCCATATATATGTATTTACATTTATATATGTGTGTGCATATATTTTTCATTTATAGATACACATGTATACACACATGCACACACAGCTCACAGAACTCAGAAAAGGAAAGCCAGAAAAGGAAATAAAAGTGACATTAACCTTTAACAGAAAGGGTATAACACTAAGCTACCAATCATTCTACTCTGAACTGTATCAGCATAGAATAAAACACAATAAGCTGCCAAGTGCATTAACTATGGATTTTAGATTGGAATTTGGAGAGGGGGAGAGAAGAAAGCTCATTGTGCTTGTTCCATCATTATAATTAATAAAAAGAATGAAATAGACAATAAACTCCGTTTCTAAATAACAAAGGGCCATTCAATGTTTATTTTTGTGGCTGTGGTGGATCTCTACTTTATATTCATATAAACAGGTAATAATGTCTTCATTTTCTTCTTAGAGGTCTGCTACACAGTCTGAGTATCAGATGGACTCATTTCAAACTTGAAAATACAATCTTGTTTCATACACTCGGTGCTTACTTGAAGTTTGATGTTACTAGCTTTGTTTAAATATCAATTGTACAAGTTGCAATGTAACAAAATACATATAGCTGGATCCAAGTCTTCATAACAGCTCCTATTGTTTTGCATGAAAAATGCATTGACGATAGTATTGCGAGAGTAAATGTGCTGTATGCTGAAAAATTCTGTCACTTTCTATTAGCTGTAAATTATCGACTAGTATAAACCCTAATTTCATTTGTCACATTCTGTTGCATTGCTGCTCTTCCTTGTTCCCATTCTGTCATTCTGGCAGGCCCACTCTGCCCCAGGTATCACGGCATCGCCATCTGCACCCGACATCTGTCTCTCTATTGATCACACGGGTTTAGCACTTGATCAAACAGAGCACGACAGAATACATCTCTTTTTGCAGTACTGCCAATGCCAACTGCTGCATGAAATCTATTACAAAAGCATTCTTTTACCTAGTTTCTGAAACTGCAAATAGGTTTCTCTTCTTTTAGAACATTCTTAGGTTGGGTTTTTTTTTCCTTTAACTTTCTGTCATTTTTTGTAGGGAAAGGAAAAAGCAGTAGGCTCCCAAAACCAAGAAATGAAGCATTTTTATCCCAGAGTATGCAAACTTAGAAATTGAAATTATTATTAATGAAAGAAATTACTACATTGATTCCCATTTTTGTATTAAACATAAATTTTAATTTTGCCGTAAAACAATGGTATAAAATAGACTAAAAAAACACCTCAAAGATTCAAACATGGTGTCTGGAGAGCCTTAGCTGTCTCCAATTTAGATGGTTGACTCTAGCAAGTGACTTGGGGACCTAAGAAAGGTACATAACTCACTGCTCAATCAGTGAGAAAAAAATTAGTGCATCTGAGGACTGATCTGGCATGCTGACCTGGAGAAATGACAACAGGAAATTCTTGGCACCAAAATATGTCTGAAATCACATTTCCTTCTATAAACGAAATACCTATAGCCAGGTCTGGACACCAGATGCCTCCATTCTTTTGTGAGCAAAAGCAAGGAACTCTTTTCTCAGTGTGACTACTTAAATAAGCAGCATTGATGCTTTAAAACACTGAGAAGGTGTGCACTACGTTTTGCATTGGTATTCTGTTAGAGTGATATGCAAACATAGGATAATTCAAGAGGGTCACCTCGGAGGCTTCAATACAGCCACACCACTTAGAGAAGCTCAACATTTCTCTCCTTTCAGGGGATGAAGAGCAAAAAAATCCTGCAGTAGCAAGATCACAGTACTCTTCCCCAAAATGATCTGTGACCAGTTCTGACACCAAAGTGAAATAAAATTGCCTTGAACTTTATAATCTTTTTTTTGCCAGTAAATCATCAACATGGGCATAGATCATGTTATGACTTGACTGTCTTGGGAGAAAGCTCTACCCAGGTATTGTGCAGTAAACAAGCTCCAGTGCAATTCTACATCTTTGCAGAATAATTAGAAGTTATTTCTAAGAAAAATGGTGAAATTCTAAAGCTGTATCTACTTCCCAAGGCCTTAGATATGCTTATGGCACACAAGGTATTCTCAGCACTCAACAATTTTAACTATGATATTCCCACTGATTTTATGAGAAGTTCCCTTTTAAGTTCTCCAGTTCTCAAGTAGAGAGAAGTGCTGCTAGCCATAAGAAATGGGAACTATAAGGCTAAGATATTAAATTATGGACTAGCAGGAGTCATAAGGACAATATATCTGCTTCTCAGGCACAGCATGAGGGATTAACAGAACCCAGGTATCTTATGATAAAGTCTTCATGCTTTCCACAGGTGGATACCATATTCCTGTCAATCATAATGTATTTTAAATTCATTGGATAAACAAAAAAGACATGTACTTTCTAGAAATGAATGTTGTCTTTATATTTATGAACAATTCAGCAACCCAATAGCCACATAGCTGTTTTCCTTATTTATGCTACCTTGTCAAATTATGCTGAACAAAATTTATTGTTATAAGCAATCAGATTAAATGCACCCCAACCAAAATCATGAATGTTAAAAGACTATTTTCCTTGTTTCAACTGACAGTATTAGTTACAACACAGGAATTAGACTGGGATCTAGCAATGTATTATTCATTAGATTTTTTTGTAGCCAAATACATTAGAGTATATAGTTATACCAACAAATTAATATTTTAGAGCTAATTGAAATTGTTCTTCCTATAAAGATTAAGCTTCTTCCCACCCTACACACTTCAGTCATTAAAATAACACTTTTAATGCCTTGTCTAAATGATGTCTCACATTAATGCAAAGCTATATTAAAGCACTCAAATGACCAGTTCTTTTGTAATGCATTCTATATGATCAGACACTGGGTCAAATCTGGGCAGTGTGTATGAAGTGGTATCAAGTGGAAGCTAATTAAAATATATTCTCTATAGAACTTTACAGAAAAAAGAGAACAGCAATCATCAGAAGGTAGAGTCTGAAAATGGCATTTCTGAAAGGCTTGCAGTGTGATTTATTCTATTTGCATGAGGATACTTTTTGGAATAAAGGCTTAAGAATATGGCAAGGATTCTTCAATTACAAGGTACCTTATTTTATTCCTAGCAATCTCAGTGATAACCTGTTTCTGGTTTGCCTCTTTCCTTATCCAAATCCATGAAATACAGTATATTAATTTTTTTTTTACTAATTTCTTTAATCCAAGGTTTACAACATGAAAGTTGATTCTTCTTAAATTAACCTATCTCGTGTTTTCTCTATTGTACTTTTATTGATTCAGGGAAGGGGGGAATTAATATGGCAAAGATTGTCTTCATATCTTCACATTACCCAAGAGGAAAGACTTACATGAGACGCTGCCATTTCATGCTTAAATGTAGGTAGATGTGTAGGAAGGGGGGAGGGAGGCTATAGTCAGGCTTGCAGAGTTAGCAAGGAGCAATTAGACTGCGTGTGTTCAAGCTTTGGTCATTTTGTCAGATAAGGCATCAATCCCCCTTATCAACTGACTTATCTCTTTTTTTCTTTTAAATATGAATTTCAGGCATGTGGGTGTTAAGAAGATGGATGAAGCATTTTCTAGGGATAAGATGTGGATCTTTTGTCTGATCTACTGCAATAATTCTTACAGAATAATAATAATAATATTAATACTAAAAACCACAGAATTAACTTAGTTCCATCCAATGTGCTGAATTTGTTATCTCTATATAAAATACAGTGATGCAAGCATAAATATTGATTTTTCTGTTTCCTCAAAAAAATCTTCGTTGTACTAACTGCTTATCTGTGGAATAACCTTTGCTTTCTTATAAGTCTGGTTGTGACAGACCTCTCCGTTCACAGTACATAGCATAGTAATAGTAAGTGTGCATTTTTTAGAAGGCCTATGGGAAGCCTTTTTTTCCCACTTAGCTCTTCTCTTATTATTCGGGTGATTATTTGGATGTGAGCCAAATTACATATCTTGTAAAAATGGGACTTTTCATTTGTGCTAACACTCCTGTGCTACAACTCTGATGTATTATGCAGAAGATGTGCCTGCATTGCAGTAAACCACCCTAACTGAGGCAAAACCCCTCATGTTCCTTCTAATTTTTTTGTCAGGTTTTTTTTTTTTTTTTTTTTGACTGTTTAACTACTGTAATGGAGAAAGTGGCATCTGTGCATTAGCGGGAGCCCTGGCAGGCTGAGGAGCCAGAACTGAAACAGAGCAGGATTTCACCTTTCTGTCCCTACATCTACACCAGCTTCAGTGACTGAGCTGTAGACTTATGTCAAGAATGAAAACATAAAACTTAGTGTTTCTGGTTTTCTTTTTAGTTGGAAAAAAAAATCCTGAGAAAATACCATTTGGCTGTATTAATAATCGATAATAGATAACGCAGTTGTAGTTCACAACTCCTGCCTTTTGCCTCACAACTCTCAGGGGAGGCTTCCTCCTCCCATTCTCCACAGCAGCACTAACCAGACCCTTACACACTGGCGTAAAGTTCTTGAGACTGGCTACTCCACCACTGAGGTCATAGATCATTGCTTGGCCTTTGCTGGCTCAAAGAAGGGTCCTATTAGCTTAGAACAGAATCTGATCTTACATCTATGTGGAGAAAAATAAAACTGAAACAAAACCACCAAACCACAATGCAGAAATTCATCAATCCCCTTTAGCAGATAAACAGCTCAGAGAATGTCTGAAGCAACTATCTTTGATAACCCAGCAAACTACTCCCTTCTCTTAGGAATTTCAGATACCATTGGAGTATAAGGTTCAAATGCTGGGAATCAGCTGAGGGTGCAAGGAAGAGTTTTATGCTATACTTTGCCTACAGTGCAATTATGCTTTATCATCTCCCATGAGAATCCCACTCTGTTTTTAATATGTCAGTAAGTAATTCCTTTTGGCCTGAGACTTAAAGCATGGCAAGAAGTACTTACACCATCAGGGCAAATAACAGGAGAAATGAAAAGAGAGTAACAAAATAATAGAAGGGCATTTGCATTGGTTTTGACATCTGAAGGAGGTGTTTTGGTTACCAAGTCTGGCATCCTGCCTACTGCATATCTTAGCATTTGCCCAGTAATTCTGGAAACGGCTTGTGCTTCACAAGTTCTGGTCACATTTTTCTTTTCTGAAAGTATGTGGACTCCATTAAAAGAAACAAAGCAACGGACAATATATCACAATTAAACTGTTCCAAGGACTAATTAATCTCAGTGTCTAAAAAGTGCATTTATTTCCAGTTTGAGCTCTTTTTGCTGTCCAGCCTTTGGATACTGCTATATCTTTTCTGGTAGGTTAGAGAGCCATTAGGAAAAGAGAAGGAAAAGATAGCAGTAGGTACAGGGATAAAACCAAATGCTATTTTGAAAATGGTAATATAAACTGGTGATCTTTGAAATTCAGATAAAAGGCTAGACTTTTTAAATGTACTCCAGTAAAAATATTTAAGTGTATTATTGTTTTCATTTCAAGATGATCCAATTCAGCCCTCAGGAAGATCCTGTTTATATCGCAAGAACAACTTTAATCCCATAAGAAAACTTTAGATTAGCAGAAGCATCAGAGACACACTTAGCCTGTCTTTCTCTGGACAAGTGATGGGCTGAAAATTCACATGGAACCAGGATTGCAAACATGCAGTTATTTCTTGCTGTTCTGTAAAGTACGTTTGTGAATTACATGTTAGGTTTCATCTTCCCCTGAACTTCCAAGTGAAAATACCATTTTTCAATAATTACCTAAATTCATCAGTAAAACCTGTTATGTTAGACAGATGCTCAATATACTATAAAGTTCAAAAGGTAGATGACTTTGTGACATTCTGAACATAAAGGAAAAATATAAAGGATCATATATGCTAACCCTGTTTATAGTAAGCTTCTGTGAAAATACATGTTTACATAAATATGTATCTAAACCCAGCAAGAATCATTTACGTAATTTCTACGCACATACCTTTGCTCTCATTCAGACCCTGCTGCAGTCCTTCCAATATCAAAATTAATAAGAAGTGAAAGGAGACTGTCAATAACTGCATACAATTTAAAACTGAAAACTATATAGAAAATGCTGGGATTTGAGCTACTAATCTTCAGATTAACCTCTATGGCTCACTTGGGAGATGGTTGTATGAAATACAAACAGCTATTACATCAGCTTTTACAAGTGCAGATGAAGCTCATGGTGGTCAAACTAAAAGCAACACACGCTTCAGAAACATGTAGGATTTTTTTTTCCTGAGGATGCAGGACAGCAGATAAAATATCAGTGGTCTATGCACAGCTTTAAAGATTAACAAATCTAGAGGTTTTTACATGTAGCTTCAGATCATGGCATACCAGACAAGCTCTTTATTTTTTGAGTACATCCTTCAACACTAAAAGCAGTCTATCTCTTTAGATGGGAATTATACATAAAAAAAAGAAAATCAGTGCATTAAATATGAGTAATATGTATGACCTGTAAAAAATGGTTATGATCACTGTAATTACTGGTGGCCATAATTTATTAATATTTATTAAAACATTAACTGACCATTGCTTAACAGGTTCTACAAAAATCACAGGCTAGTTAGTCTTGAGACTTACAATTCTTGTATAAAAAGAAATTAGATTGTCAAATTTTTCTTCTTTTAAAATTCACTGTCTTTTAATTCCAAAAATTCAAGGTAGACTAGGTAATAAACAAATTACCTGATTATAATAAATTACAAGTATTCTATCAATTTTAATGCATACATTTTACAGTCATTGGCTTTTATTATGGAATTTATAGAATATGAAAATTCTTTAAATGCAATTACTTGTAGCTTCATTTGTGGATTAGATCATCCCTGGAAAGATAAAATTACAGACTAAAATCTATTTTCAAGTGCCCTGGAATACATCTGAAGTAACTGAATAGCTTAAGTATATCTGAGCATAGAAAATCATAGTGTATTAGTTCTACAGATATGCAAAATTAAGGCTACAACTATTCTGATCCCACAGAGCAGTACCTTGTAGAATTAGTGACAAACGCAGGTACTCTCATTGCTTATCAGGCTGTTTCCCACCCCTCACATACAGGATCTATGTGTTGGCATACTCACTCCAAAGTGATGCTGTTTGTGACCCTATCAGCATGACCATGAACAAAATATCAAAAATAGTTGCAGAAATGGGAATAGGCAAAGATTACTCCTGTAAAGCATGAGGAGAAAAGTGAGTGAAATATGTAGGAAAATTTATACCCAAGAACAGAAAACATGATCTGTCCTGTGTTATTTAAAACAGCAGAAAGGATAGAAAATATCTTAAGTGAATTAAGGGAATACAGCTGGGGCAATTTGTATTTTTGACAAGATAAAAAATTACTTTCCTGTATTTCTTAAATCTGGATATATGCTGGATAACTTTGGTAACATAATAAGTAATTTGGTAAAAATAAAATTACATTGTAGAAACTGGGATTTTCTTACTTTACATGCAACAATGTAATTATGATTTAGTATTAAGACCAAACCCCAAAAATTATCTCAGAATTATTTATTAGAAATGTGGAGGTGGAGTGTGAAAAAGAACTCTTGGGAACAACATTTCAACATTTGACAGATTGAAAAAAACTCCAATTTCTTGAAAACAGTTCTTACTCAGTAATTTGAAGAGAAATTTTGGAAATCAGACAATGAACACCCTACTTTCTGAAGTCCCATCTCCTCGGCCCTCAGCCCGTTACTAGGAACTTAATCCCATCATTTCTGACAAGAGTGATTTAAGCAAATGTACTTGCTTGAATGGCACAGGGTCTGCAGCCTCAGCACACGGCCCTGGTTGCCGAGGTGAGTGGCTCTGATGCCAGCTCATTCTGCAGCACAGCACTCCAGTGTGGTGCCCAGAGAGTTTCCAAACTGGGAGAACTTCATGTGGAACCCAGAGAGATGCCAGGAGCCCACAGCTCACGTCAGCTGTCAGGACCTGGCAGGGCCTGGAGCAATGGTGGCCAGGCCCCCACACATATAAAAGAAACCCCTGGGGAGTGCTGGTGACCAGGAGCATCGCCAGCAGGGTGGACAGACAGGTCGGGGCAGTCAGCAGGACAGGGCATGGCAGTTTAGGCAGCAGCTGGTGTAGAACGGGTGCATGAAGGAAGGACACTGAAATCTGGGCAGCTCCACCAGGGAGCAGCAGTATCCACCAGGCAGAAAACCACTGTGAGAGCTCCGGTGGGGACAGGCTGCCACCCTGGTGCCAGCTGGACCTGTGTCCAGCTCTGATGCCAGTATGCATGGCAAGAGTGAGCAGCCCTGTGGGGGTGCACCCACATGGAGGAGCTCCTCTGCTCTGTGCCACAGGAGGACAAGGTCAGTAGGCCGAGGAGTATCAGGGGGTGTGAAAGACAGATTGCTGGAATTTCACCTTGCCGGCCCTAGGAAGGCCCTGACAGACTGACAGTTTGCATGATATGGAACATTCCCTGTCCCCTCTCTGCATGACTGAACACATGAGTTAAGGGGTGGGGGGGCAGTGGTGACAAGAGCTGCCTGATGCAGCAGGTGCATCTCCTCTGAAGCTGCTCCACCTCCCCAGGGGCCCTGGCATAATAGGTAGGAGACTTTGCAAGTGGAACTGAACAGTGACATGGATAACAGTTCATGCAGTGTGGAGGTGTCCCAGAGGTTAAGCTGCCCTACAACCCACATGAAAACTGCTTCCATAAAGAAAAAAAGACAGGCCACTGTCATAGGAGGCTTCTCCCAAGGGGAACAGAAGAATCAATATGCAGTCTGGACCTACTTAGAGAAGTTTGTGCCTCCCTGGTGCGTGGGTTAAAGATGTGAAAGGAAAACTTCCTACCCTGGAATGGCCCTCAGGTTACAGCCATTATGGATTTTTCAAATGGGCAGTGATGAAGTGGCAACAAGAATGCTGAGGACAATCAAGAGAGCCTTCAAGTCTTTGGGACAACTAGTTAAGGCATCAGGACCACAGTTGCAGGGAATGACGACAGAAGAAACGGATAGAGCCAGAAGAATAATATCTGGTTTGCAATTTAGTGCTATTTGCAGAATTTTGGGAGTTTTCATCACATGACACCAAGCCTGCTGGCAAAGAAGGTGTGCACCTGTCTCAGAGAGGGAAGGACACAGGAGTTAGCAGGGCTCATTGAGAGAGCTTTAACCTAGATTTTATGGGGAAGGGGATAAAATTAGAATCACTGCAGATAAGCCTGGGGTGGCATGCAGTGTTTGAGGGATGATGCACTACTGAGTCTGGTTTCTTGGTTGATGTAGGGGATGGAGATCCATGAGATCACAAGGATGAAAGGCTTCTTGATGTGCTACAAACCATAGAAGAGCCTGAGAACAGTCATGCAGGAATTAGAGCTTCTCCCCCTGAAAAAGGCAGAGGGCTCAATAGCCCAACTGAAGTGCATTTACACCAATTTACACAACATGGGCAACAAACGGGAGAAACTGGAAGCAATTGTGTAGCAGGAAAATTAAGACATAGTTATCATCATGGAGACATGGTAGGATGAGTCACACAACTGGAATGCTGCAATGGATGGCTATTAACTCCTCAGAAGGGACAGGCAAGGAAGGGGAGGCGGTGGGGTAGCCCTCTATGTTAGGAGTGTTTTGATTGTTTAGAGCTTAATGATGGTGAGGTAGGGTTGAGTGTTTCTGGGTAAGAATCAGGGGGAAGGCCAACAAGGCAGTTATCATGAGGGAGTCTATTACAGGCCTCCCAATCAAGATGAAAAGGCAGATGAAATATTCTATAGGCAGCTGAGAGAAGTCTCACAATCACGTGCACATGTTCTCATGGGGGACTTCAACTGGATCAAGATCAATGGCCTGAGGCCAACACTATGAGGTTCAATAAGGTGAAGTGCTGGGTCTTGCACTTGAGTCACAATACCCCTGTGCAATGCTATGGGCGTGGGGAAAAGTGTCTGGAAAACTGCCTGACTGAAAACGACCTGGAAGTGTTGGTCAACAGCCGGCTGAACATGAGCTGGCTGTGTGCCCAGGTGACATCCTGGCTGGTATCAGAAATGCTGTGGCCAGCCAGATTAGGGCAGGGATTGTCCCATACTCAGCACTGGTGAGGTCACACCTTGAATCCTGGGTTTAGTTTTGGGCCTCTCACTACATGAGGGACACTGAGGTGCTGGAGCGTGTCCCGAGAAGGGCAACAAAGCTGGTGAAGGGTCTAGAGAGTAAATCATATGAGCAGCAGCTGAGGGAACTGGGGCTGTTTATCCTGGAGAAAAAGAGGCTCAGGGAGACCTTATGGCTCTCTACAACTACCTGAAAGGAGGGTGTAGTGAGGTGGGGGTTGGTTTCTTCTCCCATGTAACAGGCAACGGGACAAGAGGAAATGGCCTCAAATTGCACCATGGAAGATTCAGGTTGTACCTTTGAAATACTTTCTTCATGGAAAGAGTTGTCAAGCACTGGAACAGCCTGCCCAAGGAAGTGCTAGAGTCACCATGCCTAGAGGTATTTAAAAGGCGTGTCAATGTGGCACTTAGGGACATGATTTAGTGGTGGACTTGGCAGTGCTGGGTTAATGGTCGGACCCAATGATCTTAAAAGTCTTTCCGAGCTAAACATTTCTATGACTCTATGATTCTAATGTGAGACTGACTAACTTGTTAAAATGGAAATTAAGGCTTATTCCATGCAGTCTTGCACAGTGGTCTTTGTTTGCTTTTCTAATGAATACCTATGAGGTCAGAACATGCCATTTTTGGCTGACCTTGCCCTGTTGGGTTACACAGGTGTGTAAAAGATAGCCACTAGCACACCCAGGATTAGGGATGCTTACGGAAATTCCTGATTACTTGCTTGATTCACATGGAAAAGCAGTCTGTATTTTTTCTGATTAAAGCATCAGAAAATTCCACTTCAGTGGTGTGTAAAAATTTTATAAACTCTATTCTGAAACAACATTATCATTATGGTAGTCAGACTGTAAAAGATTGGCTAAATGTGCTCAGCTGTATTTCTCATTTTTTTCTTTCCTTCTAAATATCTTCATATGATTGTCTCTCTTATTCTGTATTTTTATCTAACTTTTTGCATTACAAATATACCTTTGTATACATGTGTAAAGATGCTCCAACACCCCCAGAATCCTTTCTGTGCACATGAAGTACAGATTATTAATTAATATGTCCACTAGAATGAATATCACTGCATTTAAAATTGTTCCTTTAAATTTACTATTAAGGTTAACATTACATTATTTAATGAAGGAGCAAAGCTTGTATTTTTCAGGCCAAGTTTCAAAAGTATTCAATATACTCCATGTTTACAAGGGAACAGAAAAAGGCAGCCTGGCTTTGGAATATGAATGTAATCTCTACAAAGACCCAACTGTTTCTTGTTTATGACAAAGGAGTAAATAATCCATTGATCTGGCAGCAGGGCACCTGCCTTACCAACCGACTCTGTATCAGTGGTCCCTGAACCCTCATTATTTTTCCTCAATTAAAGTTCATGGTCTCCTAAAGTCTGTGCTGAGCAGATGTACAACTGTTCTTGACTGCTGAACACAGAAGAATCACAAATTTAGAAAACTACTGTCATTTCATAGATGCTAGAAGTGCATCATTTGTTGTGGTGCAGAAACATTATAAACAATATGTCTCTTTTATAGTCTGCTAAGCCCTCACACTACAGAAAAGAATATTAAAGTTCAAAAACTGTCACATAAGCAGTGTGTTATGAATACTGTAATGTATTTTTTTATGATTCAAATAATGCTTACTGAAATGAAAAAATAAAGTCCTCTGAGGGGTATAATGTAAAAAATGTGACTTATATTTACTTAGAATTAGAGAAAATTGATGTATGAGCAAAATCAAACTAGAATCAATGATCTGAAGAGAAATTCAAAATATAATAACTGATAAATCACCAAAAGCAGAATTAAAGTTATGTTTGCTGTATTATCACTTTAGTTCTTTGTAATTGCTTCTTTTGCAGAAATAGGGAAGTCCAGAGAAGTAATCAGAAGGGCAATACTGCTTGCAATTATAATGCAGCAAGACTCTACCTGCAAAATTCAACTGAAGGATACACAATTCACAAGAAACAGCCTTTTAACTCAAAGCTTAAGTATTGTAATAGATGAAAAGAGAACACATTATATACATACTCCCTATAGCGTGTAGTGTTATACACTAGAAAGAAAATCACTTCTCAGTAAGGCATAGGGAGATGCTCATTTCCAGCACCAGTCAGCTTAAGAAGCAAATGAAACTCACATTTGAGGGAGACAGTCGAAGTTCATACATAGCATTTGTCTGTCTGTCTCCAGCATGGTTCCAGCACAGCTCTGTTGCCACAGTATGTGCTGGATTGAGTGCAGCAGATTGTGAGTGTATAGGTCAGAGTATGTGCTTGAAGCATCAATAGCTACACCTGTCGTTTTAGTTTTTCTGGGAAGAACATGTTATTGTTAACACTGCAAAATGCTTTAGCCACTCTCTGACTTTGAGGCTGGGCACTGAGTTTTGAAAGAGTCAGATAAAATATTACCATTCATGATGAGGTGGGGGGTGTTTTCTGTAATGCCTGATGCAGATACTCCCCCTAAGGTGATGCATATAAGCCTGTTTGTACTTGGAGCTTGGCTTACTGACTTAGATTCTTCTTTGAGACTGTAAACCAGTGCTTGTAAAATGAAAAATGCAGAAAAAGGATTTGAGAAGGGAAGGAATTATTAAGGAATTAATTGTTCAGCCAAAATTATAGAAAATATTATTGGTTGCAATCTTATTAATAGAGGTCATTTTCTTTTGGCTTTCACAACCGTTAACTTCTCCTGGCTTATTTTCACAAACATTTTGCAGAAAGCTACTTAATCTAATGAAATGGCCACCCAGTAGCTCACTTAAAACTACTCACACTGAACTGATGATTCAATCATTACAGTGTTGAGGATGTAAGCACCTTTGGACAAAAGGTAATGTTGGTATTTTGAGTGACTCAGAAATCAAAAAAGGTAAGTACTGCTGTGCACTGGGGGATCAGCTAGCTGTGAAAAGGGCTTTTTTGGAATTGAACGCCAACTGGACATCACACATTTGCATGCAAAGCTTCACATGTTTTACCTCACAGAATAATGGCAGAATTGCCAGGAAGTTCTAGTCTTGCACTAGAAAGAATAAAAGTAAGCATGCAATATGAATTTTTTGTTTGTACAGTACAGGATGGGCTTCTGAATACCAGGATATGGGACATTTAGTGGGTGATAGGGTAACTTGCAAACAAATATGTATTAATAAATTACTTGTTAAAGCTAAAAGACCATGTTAATACTTAAGTACGGTCTTGACTGAAATAGATTTGTGTACACATGATATACCCATAAACTATACAGAAAAAAACAGAGGTAGAACACAGACCATTTTACTCCAGCAGTACAGATGCACAGTTATGAGGATTAGGAGACAGTCTTTATTAGACAACAGAAGCTGAAGGCTTTCTCGATGCATTGATACCAGGTACGATTCTAAAGGGAAACAGGATCAAACACCAGTAAAATTATTAAGCTCTGACACCAGTGCAGTTACATTGTCTGTGAAGTAATTCTCATGATTCACCCTGCCTGTCAGAGAGCTGCTGTGTCCCACTGCATTTCTCTATCCTCACCTATCTCCCGCAGGAGAGGTGATGATACCAAAACAGCCTCTTAGCTGGCAGCAGGCCATGTTTCCCTTGCCTCTGCAGAACTGATGGCAGCAGCTTCCCAGCGGTGCCAGAGCAAACAGGGCTCCTGGCTCCTGGGAGGCAGCAAGGACCAGCAAGCAGTGGTGCTGGAACTGGACCTCTAGCACCAGTTTGGGAAAAAGAACCAGGGGTCTCAGTCCCACAAGCTCTGCTTTGCCGTGGAGACTTTCTTTACCAGATGGTGAAATCCGCAGGGACAGGCTTCAGCTTTCCACCAAAATTGGATAAGCTCAAAAGCAATGAACTTGTCAGAGGAAAAATAAATCCACTGTGCTCCTCTCAAAAAGCCCCCCCTTTCACTGACTTCCTGTCTGAAAACATTACTGATATCACATGCTGTGGTACTTAGACAATTTTGGAGGCACAGGATGGGCTGAGGATCAAAAGTTGGACACATCCAAGCAGCTCTAGTGCTCTGCAGGAGTGGGTGCTGCCACACCTGCTGTTTTGCTGAATTATTCATCTCTCTGTGCTAGCAGAAAGGCAAAAGTCAACACCTCCTGAATTTAGGGAATAGAGACAATGAATGAAAAATAAATTTAATAGCTTTTATGCAGCCTGTTCTACCTTTCCTCAGGAAGTGTACAAAAAAATCAATTGTTCTGCATATCAGTGCTTACACTTGCAGATGTGGAAAGAGCCCATCATTGTTTCGGGGTGGCACTTAGTGGTTCCTGGAAAGCATGAAACCCTAACAATGTGCTCCAAAAAGCTCACAGACACTTAGGTATTAATACAGACTTTCTCTCTACTGTTTCTTTGCTCAAAGTATGAACTATATTTGATGGGCCAGTCCTTTGTGGAACTGGCCTAAGGTCTCCATGCTAACAGAGCCCTTTGAACATTTTGTATTATTAATACATGAAAATCTACACTCATTTTTTGCAGAGCAAAGCCTCTAGAAACTCACCTTCTTTCAGATTTTCCTGTCACCTGCAGTATCTTTTTCTTTAAATCTACTGCAGTATCTCTGGGCTGGAAATATTTTGTTTTTTAAACTATCCCCAAATGTCACTGTTGTGATCAAAAATACCTTCTCTTGAAGCATCACTGTTTCACAAACCCTTGGGCTGACTTTTCTCTGCATGTGTAACAAGACAGCAGTAGATGTTGCAAAAACAATATACTTTATTTCCAGGTCTATTTAAATACAGTTCTCATTTTTAAGACTCTATTTCTTTTAGTATGTCCAAAAATTTAGTATAATGGTGTATCAGTTTAAATGTATCAAAGGGTTTTGACATTGAAAAGACTCAGTTTTGAAATGCGCCAACCTCTCAACTAAAGATTCAACTCTAGCTTCGCCTGACACAAACTATTATTAAGGTGAATAACTAAAAATAATATTTAGATGCAAGTTCTCAAGGATTTTGTCTCATTTTGCTGTCAAGTGGAAGAAATGGAGGCTACATCCTAGCCTGAAAATTACAGAAATGGTGGGGAATGCTAACTCATTGGTCTCATATACTCCCTATGCTGTCTGGTCCGGCACTGGAAAACTTGCTTTCAAATCCTGTCCTCAATTTGAGTGATGGCAGGTCAGGTACGGTCCTTGATGAGGTGCAGAGTTTGCTCTGATTACCTCAGTAATTACTTTTTAATATTATTAAACTTTTTACATGAAGTAATTTCTCTCCTGATTGATCCACAAAGCTCAGGTCAAAGGCCACCTAATTATAAAAAGTTATAGATCCATCTTCTTCATTTGAAAATACCTCTTGGTCAAGAGCTGAAGCAAAGTTCATAATCATACTGCAACTCTCAGAGCATTCTAAATCACTTAAAAGCAAAATATAGATAAATAATTTATTTGCTGATAAAACAGCAGAAAGAAATCCTTCCCTTACTGCAAAACCAAAGAAAGTTCCATTTTTTCGAGGCCTTGGTTATAAATATAACATGAGCATAGAAATTATTTCAGTTATGCTTTAATAGTGGTTAATAAATCAAGATTGCATATTAAAGTATACATTGACATTCTAAACCTTAGCATAATATTTAATTAAGCAAACTACTACTTTGATCTTCATATTTCTGAGCAGGGTCCAAAGTCTGTTCTACCATCACTGAAACCATCACAGAACCAATAGTTTCTTTTCTCAAAATGTGTAGGAAATACAGTGAACAAAATACATTGAAAATAAAAATTGTGGACAAATTAAGGTTAAATGATTTCTGGATCATATTTTTCTTTTATCTTGCTATGTTGGTTAGGTAAAGAACTTGTTGCAGATCTGTTAGAGGCTACTGGTCAGGTAGAAATACACAGGCTGCCATCGTGCCAATTTGAAATCCATGAATTCAGTCTACATTAACTGCTTTCCTATAACATATAAATGTTTTATTCTTGTTGTACATTAAAAAATAATATTTCTAAATGGATTATCAATAATGATGCACCAAAATGCAGCTGTGTGTAGCAACTGGGCCCAATTGACAACAGTGTTAGCATAAGTGCATGAACCTTAGTGAACCCTGTCAGATAAGGGAGTATCTCAGCTATAAGAATCGAAGAGTAACTTCGGCATAACAAGCTGTTAACCACTGTTTAAGTCAGATGAGCCAATGAATGGAAATGGATATTCATATAATCATAGAATGCTTTGTGTTGGAAGATACTGTAAAAATGCCCTGCCGTCTGCAAGGACACCTTCCGCTAGACCAGGCTACTCAAAGCCCCATCCAGCCGTGTCTTGAACACTTCCAAGGGTGGGACATTCACAACTTCTCTGGGCAATCTGTTCCAGTGTTCCACAACCCCCACAATAAAGAATTTCTTCCTAATTTATAAACCTACCCTCTTTCAGTGTTAAGCCATTACCTTTGTCCTATCATTACAGGCCCTTGTAAAAAGTCCCATTCTAGCTCTGTTTTAAGCCCCCTTTAGGCACTGGAAGGTGCTCTAAGGTCTCCACTGAGCCTTCTTTTCCCCAGACTGAACAACCTCAGCTCTCTCAGATTGTCCTCACAGAAGAGGTGCTCCCACCCTCTGGTCATGGCCCACCTCTGGACCCACTCCAACAGTTCCACAGGTCCCCAGAGCTGGACACAGAACTCCAGGTAGAGTTGCATGAGAGCAGAGTAGAGGGGGAGAATCCCCTCCCTCGCTCTGCTGGGCATGCTGCTTTTGATGCAGCCCAGGATGTGGCTGGCTTTCTGGGTTGCAAATGCCCAGTGAGAGGTCATGTCAAGCTTCTCATCAACCAACACCCTCAAGTCCTTCTCCTCAGTGCTGTTCTCAGTTCTTTTCCCCAGCAACCCCCCAGCTTTTGGACACTGTTGTCTCCCTGGGTGTAACAATAAAATGGCATAATTTATAAAAATGCATATAACTGCGATTAAAAGTATTTTGGTATCCAGGTCCATTTAGCCTCACAGTGATTTGGTCCTGAAATGCTACACTATGTGGGTAAGTCAGATCTCTCCCAGTCAGCTGTTTACTTCATGTGTATTTAAACAAGCCCTAAAAATATAATCTCTGTGTTTCCAGTAATCTAGTTCAGTAACGGAAATTAATATGAAAATTGACAGGTAAAGACATATGAAAACAAAATTAATACATTTTAAGAAAAATAGATTTTAAGAGAAAACCTAAATAGGTATTTTTAAACCAGTTTGTGACTGGGCAATGATAATGTATGATGTGAAGTACAAGGATTTGTAAGAAATCACTTTCTTTTCACTAACATTACCACACTAATATATTTAACATAGACATTTACATGCTTTGCATTTTAAGTGCCTCTGAAATTCAAGCACCAAGCCTGCACATTTCAGCAGCACCATCAGATGTAATGAGTTATGGTACTATCGGCATGTTGATAAGCTATAGCCCAAAGAAGAACAAGAAGGAAGTATAAAAAATATGGCCAGAGGATGGGATAAAATTATCAGCGAGTGTGTTTTCCTGTTTGGTTTTAATCTACATTTAATTAAATTCTTATCTTCTGTGTACTTATGGTCGCATTTGAATGGCGAGACTGCATTCATTATGAATGGTAAAACTTAACTCGGAGAACATTTCATGTGGCTTCTTTAAAAAAAGGAAAAGGAAAAATACTGTCTTTATTCTTTTCACTTAGGTCTTTTTAAAGAAGGGTTAAGTTACTTTAGGCTCAAATGCTGTTCTGTACTTAACCTTTAAGTTAACTGATTTCTAAACTTGCTCTTTAATATATTTTGTAAAAAAATATATATAATTTGGAAATGTTAATATCAAAATTTTGGTTGAATATAGTCAGTAATGGGGGAGTAATGAAACACACTAAAGTGTTTCTTTCATTCTTAAAACCAGAAAATCTATGATAAAATTCCCACTACTAACAACAAGTATGTGTGTTGGGCTGCATTCAGAATTACTTATAGCCATCATTTTCTCTGAAATGAAAAGGACATTAAAAAAATTTCAACAATAACATTTGAGAATTTTAGTTTGTATTATTAGTTTTTTCTGTTTTCCAGATCCCTGGGCTGACCATGCAGTTCTCCTTGGGCAAAACCCAGCTTTAATCTTATGTAAATGAGAAGGACAGAATTGGGTTCTTTGTTTTACTTATTAGTTTCAAAGGTATTTTGGGGGGCAGAGGACAAGTGAGATCAGAAATGATACTACCCACACAAAAATAATATCTAGGCTAAATTATTAAAAGATAATAACAAAGTGAAACAAAATGGAAAGCCTTCTGCATGTCCTTTTCAGGCACTACAGCAACTACTACACCATAGGTATTTTAAAACATTCCATTTATCTATCATTTTCGAGGAGATGCTATCTGGCAATGCAAAATCATATGACACTGTGTCAGAAATATCCCTGTAACTTTTATATTGCATACATTTGTTTTTTTTCTTTGAAAGGCCTATCCCCAAGACACTTAAAAGACATCCGAGAGGTACAATGCATTCACACAAACCCAAGCCCTACCAAAATGAAACCTTCTCAAATGAAACACATTCCTACAGTACCAAATACTCATTTTCCTGAGCTAACCTCCACAAAAGCCCTTGAAAAACGATTGGCTTTGAAGTGTGGGTTGATAATTAACAAATATCGGGAGCTACTGCAGGTAGAACATTTCAGGGTCAAAAGTTCTACTAGGAAAATGAAAACATTGGCACCAGAAAGTAATTGTTTTCTTGCTCATTTGGTTATTGATTTCAACTCCCTCTTCTCGCAGAAGTTTGGATTTTACATATCTTTCTTTCATCCTTATCCCATTTTTCAAGTATTATACTACTACCAATAGATAAAGGAAAGGGGGAAAGGCAGGAAGGAAAGGAAAAGCATGGGAGAAATTTTAAAATTATAACCTGTATAGATTTTGTTCAATGTCTTTTTAGAGCCCACTGGATCTAAGTTTGCTATTAATAGTCAGTTTTGCTTGATAAAGGGCCAGCTGAGGTCTGAATCAGCTGATGGCTCTGTAGCTTTATGCTGCAGTTTCTCATGCAACATATTGCCACGCTGTGACTGTTCAGGTTTAGAAGCAGAAGTAACTCTAGTAAAGTCCTCATCCAAGAGAAAATGTTGCAATCATTTCACTAGGCAAATACAATAAAGCAAAATTAAAAGCTTGCTCACACTCCAGCATCTACCATTTAGCTTTAATAAAGATTCTGAGATTGATAACTGAGTCATGTATCTTCTGCCACCATTGCTGCGAGAAACGTTATTGTCATTTCTTTCACCTGTATCCAACTGTGTATCAGTGTTACTAGAATTTGTCTTTCTTAAGTGTTTGCCAGCTAATTCACAACTAAGCCACAATTTAAGCTGAAGTAAATCACTTCACCGCATCTGTCGGATCAGTTTGGAGAGACAACACAGTCCTGGCTTAATCCTTTAAACACTGAGATGTGTAACTATGGCACTGAAAGAAGGGAAGTTGGCTGTCCCACATTTCCTCTTCTTACTCAGATCTGAGGTAAACTGAATCACACTCTCAAACATCTGTCTCTGCAACAGGATTATCAGAGTCAGGCTGACACTGATCCCAATTTAAGTGCCTCAGATACATGCCTAAAATTAGGGGAATCTGGACCACAGAGCACGGTACAGTTGCCATTCAGGAGAGATCACACAACACTTTCTCCCACTGTCTGTTCAGATGGCATTGTGTCCTTCTGCAGGGGAGAGGTGAAGCAGTTTCAGAGACACAGCAAAAGAACTACAGGAAAAAATATCCTTTCTTAGAAGAATCAGTCAATCATTACTCTTAGATTTAGGAACCATATTAATGTGGTCACTTTTCTATGCATTTAATGTAATTTCCAACAAGCTCTTGTGGTACGGTGTGAGAGCTCTGGGAAGATGCCAAAACCTGCTAAAAACATCATTTGCACCACTTCGCCTGTAAATCTATTTTATTGGTATTAGCTGTGTTAGGATAAAAATACCAACTCTGCTTGGAAAAAAAAGGTATATATAGCCAGCTAATCAATTGCATAACTTTCCTAAAAATGTCTTCAGCATGATGACATTAGGCAACTGTGAACCTGTTAGCTTCCAGCTCTGCTGTCAGTGCTATGATATAACGAATGCCAGCATGGTGTTCCAGTCAGCTACTGCCACCTGCTCTGCTTTGGAAAAAGAAGTCTCTTTTTTTGGCAGCCATCAGATGTCATACCCAGTGCCCACTGGCAAGAACAATGACTTTTTGTCATGGTATCCTTCACTTAAGAAAGTCTTAAAAAGAGGCCTAATGGAGAGGGAAGTTAAAAGTGCAGCAGTGCAGGGGTAGATGGGACAGGTACAGTAGCAGCCCCTGGACATGAGGGTGCTCAGGGTGAGGGCTGATTTAGAGAATGATCCATCTATCTTACTGCTCACAGAGGACTGTGACCCTGCCTCTGAATGGGTCTCCAGTAAAATGCAGACTTAGTCTAGGTGGAAAAGCAACTCCCATTTTGCACCAGTTCAGTGCATATCTGTCTACATGTACGTCTGTATGTGTGCATGATAGTGCTGTGTCCCCGGGCTCACTCAGATGAAGTAACCACAGCAAACTGGGGCATGCAGGAGGCTGTCTCTATCTCTGGCACTGCTCTGTACTACAGGCACTGCACAAGAGCAGAGATATGGCCCAGAGGGCAGGGAAAAAAAGAATAACCCTATTTCCCTCTTTCCCGCTTTGCTGACTAGACTTACCTGACTGGTAGGATTCATACTTTGTCTTAGCCCTAAGATGCAGAGAAACTGAATTTACTCAACTGAGAGGGTTATCTGTTGATTAATGAAAGTCCAGTGTGATGGAATATCGTCCTAATCACATTGCACACTGACCAAATACTGCTATAAATGAAGGGGAAAGAGCATTTGCTTTCTTAATGGCTACAGCAACTGGGCTTTAGATTGGCAATTTTAGCAGTATTATGCTAAACTAACATACACGCATCTACCATAAGCCTAATGCACTGTTTTAAATAGGTAATGCTGGCATTAAACGCTGCTCTATATTGGGACAAGCCTGTTGTATTTATGTTTTTCTAATGTGCACAAGCATTTACACGAACTGCATTTTTACTTCACAGGGTTTTCTGCTGGAGTAAGAGGCACAGATTTGCACAGTACTTTGGAGTGTATGTATAAAGAAAAACAAAAAGAGAGAAATTATACTATTCATACTGCTTGTGAACAAAAGCATGACTTTAATTCATGAAAAGTGAAGCAGTGAGTTATGACAAACCTGCCCTCACAAGACAACAGTGATGATAAAGTATACAAACCCAGACACATACCGCATTCCATAATTCCTTGCAAACTCTAAGCCTGCAGTTTGTGATGCAAGCCTTGACTTCTGTAGCCAAAAAAATCCAACTTTCTGCTGTATTAAAGTAAAATAGAAACAACTATTGTTCCTCCTTTTTTTAATTTTACCTAGTGTTCAAGTGATTGCAAAACCATGACAGAAGTTGCTGCATAAAGAAACAACACTTCTTTTACTATAGGCTGGCATTAGGGCTGCTTTTTTTTTTAATGCCAGATTTCTGTATTTCGTAGGCATTTGGGTGAGGGGGGAAATGTTCTCTGAATTATAAGGCTGAGACTTTTTCTCTGTTTATGACTCTCGTATCAAAAATGTTTTAAAATACTCAAACAAAAACAGTGCCACATCCTACTGAGACTTGGTGAAATCACCTGCTGACAGCATCCCACAATGGTCCTGGTCCTACTGTTTCTCATGTTTGCTGACTTATTCAGTCCTGTCATCATTTTAGCACATCTGATTATGACTCTTTCTAATAGGAATCATCAACCTGGAATCAAGCTGACAAGGTTTTGCGAGGCTGTCTTTTTCATTGCTAAGGATTCATCTTGTTCACAGATCTTTATGTTTTTTAATTTAAAAAGCATTAACTAACACATCTGAATGGTTTATGTATATGCACTAAAGCATGTGAATTATTTCTGACAATTGTTAGTCTCCTCCTTAATATCTGGAACGTAAATAAAAGTTGCTTTATTTAACTCTGAACTAATTTATCTGTAAAGGACAGATCCTGCTTTTCTCTCCAGTCTCGCTGAGTTAAATTTCTGTGTTGGAGCAAGGAGTACTCAGGTGTCAGAAATGCCAAACTACAATGAACCACAGTGATGACTTAACTCTTCCACAAATGCACATTGACATACTGGATATTGGCAACTTGTTCACATCACAAATTTTACTACAAGAAATGCTTTTCTTAAAGAAAAATAATAACAGTAAAAAAAAAAAATCTATGCCAGTAGTACACGTGAAAGGTCTATAAATTTATTTGGTTCTATTCTCCTTTGGTGGTTGAGGCCAGGTCCTTTCCTGCCAGGCCTCCAGGAATGCCCAGTCCCTGGGCACAGAGCCACCAGTCTGTCGGTGTCCCCACACAGCGTCGAGCACTGCAGCAGATCTGTCTCATCAGCAACTCGACCTGCTGCAGCCTGGACAGATTCAGCTTCTGTGCTGTACATGGCCTCCTTGTATGCTACTGGCTGAAGTGAAATATCTCCCCCCTTTTATTCAAGGAGCTCAGTGGCCTGAGCCCAGTCCAAATCATTTGGGTTTCACACTGCAGACTGAAGGCGACTCCTCAGGCACACAGAACTTCCAGTAAGTGGGTTAAACCCTTCCTGGAGGCAAATCTGAGACACAAAGCAAACTCCCACAGGTGAACCAGGTGAATACCATCCTTTCCACACCTTGCCACAAGCAGAGGTTGAGCTGCAGTCTTCAGGATAAATACACGGCACTATTCACATTTTGAACTTTCTCTCCAAACAAACCTCATATCAAAACTACACCTAGCAGAGCAGAAGTACTAGGAAGAAAACAGCAAAATTATGTATGCAAGCAGATACTAGTCATATTAGTATTGGAAAGGACTTGAGAGCCATGTGTGAAGGGTCTAACATAAAACTGGGATCCTACATCAAGCTGCATAAGGCAGACATTCATTCCCTCCATTTTCTGCCAAGGCACCAATCACAGTTGTTGGTTCATGAATGATAGCTTCTTATCTTTTACCATGTGCAACACCATAAATGTACCTATTTTGGAGAACACCCAGCACTTGATATTTAGTTTGCCCCAAAGCACATGGATCATTGCAGGGGATCATGACTTAGAATGTGCAAGGAAAATTTCTCTTCTGCTGCAGCAAAGATGTTGGGCACCACAAGTAAATCCGTAAAACCTCGTGTTTTCAATCAACTGCTACAGGTTTGCCCCATCTGCTCTGTACCCACCACCAGAGCTTCTAAAAGAAATGTCTGGGGAAGATCTACCTTATGTACATGAGACTCAAATGTAGCAGAAATATGGAAATCATTGCACTCTGCTCCTGCTAAGCAAACCTGCATGAAAACCTTTTGGATCGTATGTGCCCATGGAAAGAGAGTTGGCAGAATCTACTCTACAGACAGAATTAAGACTTCAAGTGAGAAATAAGTAGGTAAAACAAATTAACCTGAAAGGGCAAAAAATATCCTGCCTTAATATACATTTTCTAAAAGCCACAGTAGAGAACAGAGAGAGGTACATCACCGTGATTACCTCTGCTGTTCCCAAGAAAGAAATGTAGGCTTTTAAATCTGGGGGCAGAAAATGGAATTTTGAGAAGATGTTTTATAATTTGGGTGTATTTTTGTCTCTGAGAATGGTAGTTTTGCAACAGTGGAGCGGCAAATTAATTGTGTTCATTTGTAGTTTAAAATAGAAGGTCACACAAGGTGTAGGATGCACTGATTTATTGTTCTATATAAAGTATAAAATTATGTTATCATTTATTGTAGCCTTTGAATTATGATGTCATCATATGGATAATTTATTTTAGCAGGTTTTATAATAAAATTTGAATTTTATTCAAATGCATTTGGAATATATGTTTTATCTTAATAAGAAATGAAGAAAATTCAGCCCATGTCAACATAAGATGTTCTGATTCCTCTGAAGACATCATATCTCTGAATTTGACATTTTAAAAAGAAGAAAAGATCCTGAAATAGTTTGACAATGTTATATTCTCAAGGTGCAGTTTTCATGATGTCAGTCCCAACATCTGGCATTAAGCTACTCTGTAAATGTCTCATATTTAAAACCTTAATCAATATTACATAAAATTTAATGGAATAAAACATATGGGTTTTTTAAAACAAAAGGATAATAATACATAAAATAGTGTAAATGTAAATTGTGTGGATGATTTTATGTAAGTCTTAGATAGATTTCTCCTGCCACCAGAAAAAAATTCAATGGCATTAAATTAATGCCTAATCTAAAATCTTAAAGCATTTTCTACGTGATATAAAAATATGTGTAAGGTTACATGCCTGTCTCAGATTTAACATGCCAACAGAAACTCCTTGAATCTGTTCTTGTATTTAATGTCTTCAGAGACCACTGATGTAAAATCTTAGAGCTCACATTTACTGGTGTAATATGCTCCATAAATTTTGTAGATACAACAAAACTATCTGTCTGTTAGCAAAGAAACTAGACACATTTCACAGTGGTAGCAATCATTAGAACGAAATTAGATGTGTTAGTCAATAGTATCACAGTGTGCAAATGGAAGAAGGGATCTCCCTTTCCAGTGGAGAGAAACAAAAGACGTAAAATAAGGATGAATCACTGACATGGTATTGTAATGATGCTTATTTTAAATTCACCCCGTCCTTCCACACTAAGTGGGTAGTGAAATCTGGTGTATTTCTAATACTCTCAGAAAGTGGGCTAATGCCCACAGAGTTTGCTGGACTCTGCCAGGGCAAGGCAGCATCCTTAACCTGCATCCTCCCCTGACATGGCTGCTATGGTGGGCTCTACATGTGC
>VYXC01000173.1:958478-1060019 GCA_013397175.1 Platysteira castanea
GATTAGAATCAACATCTTCTTCAGGAAGGGGATGAGATACAGCAGGAACTGAGACCTGGGTAAATGAAAAAATCTCAGCAATAATAAAGTGAGTTGGACACAGCTGATTTAAAAGTCTGAGAAATAAAAGTAGTGAACATATGAGTATTCACAGCTACCCTATGGATTACCCATAGGTGAAAGCAGCTCTTGAAATATTTTAGTGTTTTATGGACACGAATTATCCAGCAGTGCCTTTTGTCTATCAATAACACAATGTCCCTGTCCCTTCTCTGATTGTCTACAGGACTTTCATTGCTGACTTTCTTCTGTAACCTTTAGAGATACAGTATTAATATCACCTTTTAACTTCTAGGTGATTTGATTTCAACTGCAGGACTAGTAGTATTTAACTGGTGAACCAATTAAACATCAGTCAAATAATCTGAAAAAGCATTAAAAAAAGCTGAACAAATTCTCACTATATAAGTTCCTTTACAGTACACATGCTAGTTTTGTTGATTTTTTTCTTTTTAAGATAAAATGTTAATGTGAAAAAAAATGTTTATAACGGTATATCTATAGATTTTAAAACAATTTAGGAGACGTAAAACCCCCAGACTAAAATTAAGGAGGAATTAAGATGCTTAATAATCTACAGTAAATTTTCTTAAATTTACCTCTGAAACATAGGGAAATATATTTTATGCAATTAATATGTTTTCTGAGGTAAGAAAGACTAGAGGTATACACAGGTACTTATTTCTGTGAACGTGCAACCATAGATAACATAATAAGTTAATAAATAAGTTTTAATGTATACACAGAGACAATATTGATATTTGCATGCACATATATATGCATATGTATATGCACAGGCAGCTTTGCACATGCTCACACATGTTTTAATAACTGAATTGCTGCTTTATTTATTATGCCACATATGTGTTTTCCAGCAGAATATTATGTAATATATGATTAAACCTTTTAAAGTGAGATTTACCCTGGTATTCTGAATTTTTAAAAGCAGACTTCTTGTAAAACCTCATTAGAAATTCTAGTTTAACTTTGGATTCCTACAGTAAACAGAAGGATACACATATTCAACTGCTCTGCCTAATATTGTGGACTCTGTCTGTGACTTTGCCTGGTTACATGAACTTTGATTTTTAAACCTCAGTCACATGTAAAAACAACTGAAGACACTGGACCTTTGTCCTCTATGTCTAAGGAAGACAGTCTTTTCACATTACAGAAAAGACTTAAAGCATCAATGACATGAAGTTTCAAGTTGTTTAAAAATTATTTTTGGTTGATCTAAAGCACATTGGCTGTTTCTATTCATGTTAAAATATTTTTATTTGGCCCATGAATGGTACAGAAAGACAGCATCACTCTTTTCTTAGCCATTTAACAGCTGGTGTTAAAAATGCTGTATTTCTTCCTTGTCATATCTTAACTTTTCTGTTGCTGGAGAAGACTCTACAGGCTTTTGCTTTTGTGAAGGAAATCTGGAGTAAAAGTGGTAAGAAACAGGTAGCTTGTAGTTTAGCAGTGATAGAAGGAAAGGCTAAATAATAATTTATAATTATGTCTGGATCCCTTAAGCCCGCTATTGCACTACTTCTTATGTCCAGTACTGGTACAAAATGAAACATTTATAAATTCTGGTGAATTTTACTTCTACATATTACTGTTTCCCTGTAAATGGAGTAGGAAACACTTGGTAATACTAGTACTTCCTGGTATTGAAATGCAGCCTGCTTCCCATGATGAGAAAGAAAATCTTATCAAAGTGTTACAGATGTTCTTCAAATGATTTAATAAATACAAGAATATCTTCCAAGCAAATGAGGCAAATATGTCATTTGAATTCTCACAGCTTCGATAATTAAAAGCAAGACCACCAGCTGACTTCTTTTATTTTTTAAAAGCACAACTTGATCTGCACAAGGAACGCAACCTTCTTCAATAATGTTTTCCCTCACAAAGTTAAGAACCTACCTGTTGATCCTGAGGCAAATGCCAGTAGTGGTCCAATATTCATCAGAAACTTTAATTAATTCTGCTTCCCTTCAGGCATCTTACTTTCACCACAGTGGGGGAAAGAAAAAAAAACAACCCTACCCAACCTGTGGTCATCAGTATCAGTATAAAACCAGGATGATGCTTAGACTGGAAGACCTGGAGTTTCACATACTTTTCTCATCATGTTTTTAAGTGGCATCCAATTAGTACATGGGGACTAGGACGTGTCTCAGTGTGCAGCCACTGCCAATTTACTTTATAATTTAAAGAATTAAACCTTCCCTCTAGCATCTCCCTTTTGCTCTTGTATAGCTTTATTGTTTCCAGAGAGCTATATACCTATGAAATGAATGAAAAGACATACTTGATCCAGTGGAATTAGAACACCCGTCAAATGATTCACACGCAAAGGTAAACAAGTACGAATCAAAGCAAAAATTACTCCCTAAATTGTCAGAATATATTTACTAAGTATTCTAAATGAAAAAAAAAAACAACAAACCAAACTGCCCCAAAAAACAAAAAAACCCCAAACAAAACAAAAACAAGAACCCCCCAAAGAAACAAACAAACAACCCTCCCAAAAACAACAACAAAAAATCCTAAACAAAACGAATCCAGAAAAAAAGATATTAGAGTTATGTTCAACACAATATTTTCTGAGAAATGGATGAATTCCCTTCTGTGCTGCTATTACTGTTACTTTGCATGATCTTGCCAAAATTGTGTTGGGTCAAATTGTCAAGACTCTTTAGTGGTGGGCTGAATTTTCATATGCATGAGGGTTCTCACCTTTTGTGGCCATTGCTAATAGCTGGGCTGCTAGAAAGCCTTGAGGTTTCTGTTAGGAACACACTTAACTGTACAGAGTTGGAACACCCTTACATTTCTCATCTTTCAATTCTTCAGGTGTAAAATAATGCAGTATAGCCCACATTGCTCAGGGTTGCTGTGAAGACAGATACATCAGAAACACTGAGATACACAGATGTTAGAGTAACCAAATTTGTGTAAGACAAAATACAGAGCAAACTGAAAAGGATCCTTGATGCACCTTCCTGCAGTTTAAAGCCTTACAACCAAGAATAAATGGTGATATTTATATTACACAACCTTCCATAAATCAGTGGTTTTTCCAGGAACGTAAATCAACAGAGCATTTGGCTGCAAAATTCTTCCTTCTAATCACGGAGGTGTCAATATGAAACTCTCATGAACAGGCAGCATTTGGGTTTAGTCCTCAATCTGTGCAACTGTTTCTAGCTCTGAGCGTCTGCAATCCTTCCAGCCCTGGTCCTGTCTTACAGGGCTCATCATTTGCTAAATGCATTTTTTCAGGACATAACCTTTCCAGTGTTAGGCAGAAGGAAAAGACTTCGATGACAATTTACACTAGTACTGTTAGCCTCTACGTGCTCTGAGACAGCCAGTGAAGGCAATTGTGGAAGAGAAAAATGTGAATGAAGTAAAACATTTATATTTTTGGTTCTATGGCTATTTTTGAGAGCAGGTATGCACTTAGACAATGAAAGATCTACTCACTGATATTTTGACCAAACAGTTTTAAAATAAAAACCAAATATACAATATTTAGTAGAATGTTTGAAACCGGATAGTTTCTTTAAAATTTCCTTGGATAGTGTGGCAAAAACTTAGCTAACGCGTTTGTGCCCGATATGTCTGTGATGCAAAAAGATAGTGGGGGGGCTGCTCTGGACAAGCAGGTGTTGCTGTCGGAAAAGAGAAGTAATTGATAAAGCTCTGTTCTGCAAATGAGAGCTTCACTAGAAGCTTTCAATTTTAATCCCAGGTTCCAGTATTATAAATATATGAAACGTATTTCTTTGTACAGAGTGCAAATTATTTAGGGAGAAATAGAGCTAAAGGTTGATTACTGACTGTGTTTCCAGGCTCTCATTTTCAGACTCTGAAGTAGAAAGAATTACCTTCATGTTTTCCTCTCTGCCCAGGGTTTCAGTGAAAACAAGACCCATGCCTTGACTCCTCTCTGACACCTTAACATTATTCCTTTTTCACAGTTACTGAAATAGGTCATAGCCCTGACAAATGTATTATGCCTCATTCATAAGTACTGCAGTTTACTTGTACAGTAATTTCTGGCCCAGAGCATCACTGAATGTTCAATTTTCTCCTTTTAAAAAAAACAAGGCACAGGTGCCCCGTTAAATGTTGTAACCTAATTGTCCATCCCCACAACACAAGGAGGGCCAATGTCAAGGGATATTCTGAACTTCTACAACTCTATCCTCTCATGTAGCCACTAAGCCTAAAAAATACATGCAGAAATAAAAGCAGAAACAGAATCAAAACCCTACATAAAATGAATCCATTCAAATACCTGATAAAATGATTTCTACTATTTTGACCACAATGTATCTACAACAAAGCTGCTGATCAGGTCAAGCAGTGCTTTGATCAGAAGTTTTTTTTGTTTCCTGTTGCAGCCATCACTTGTATAAATGAAGAAAGGACCAGAAGATGCAAAGTCCTCGCTTCCTCTGCACCAACACTGGGCCAGTTCTTTAATTCCTTCCTGTATTTGCACTGGAACAACATTCAGAGTTTATGTTAATACGTTTTAGCTAATGCCTAAGGAAAGATAAATTATAATGGTCTGACAAGTGCTACATTGTGCTTGATTGTTCAGACCCATATGACAATGCATGTCCCCAAAAGAAGACAGAGACAAGACAACAGCACAGGTCAGCTTGCTTTTCAGCCAGGATGGAAGCTAGAAAACCCAGGAGCCCCTTAATGACACAATTATTTCCTCTGAACACGTCTGTGGGGTGTCCCCCCCCGGGGGATGGGCCCTGAGTTGAAGCATGGTTACACGGGGTCTCCAAGCTCCCTGGTGTTCTCCTGTTCCTTATTGGTTGTAGGTGTTTTCCCCGCCCCAAAACCCGTGGTTGTCCGGTGATTCCTGGGTCTTTGGGGGAACAGTAGGAAAAGAGTTGGTGCCTGGCTGGCTACCATGTGCCGGTCTGTGTCTCTTCTGGCTGCCATGCGGTCAGAGAAATAAAACATCCATGAATATCTACCAAAAATATTGTTCCTGATTCTTTCTACGGTCAAAGCTGTCTTCAGAGAGGGTGCAGCCCAGAACCGGACTGCAACACAGGTCTCTTAGCTTTATTACTAATCCAAAACACTGTGGAACTGCAGATTCCATTCCTGATACAAGCACATTTTAGTGTTAAGCCTCCCATTTGAAATGAAAGGTGACCAGAAATGAGGTCATCGAAATTCACTCATTTCTGGAAAGTAAGAAACACAAATATTCGAACAGGACCAAGAGTTCCAATCCAAAATATTTAAGTTTTATTTCCTATTATGTGCAAAGAAAACATAACTGGCTCAGGGGAAAACCTTTCATTTTTCTTAAACTGCAGTAGCTTATTGTTGACATAAAGTATTTGGCGGTAATAACTTTTTAACTGTCATCACAAAGGCTATAATATATATATATATTTAACAACATTCACGGCTCCCAGAAGTACTAGCTATCTAGTGGAGGTTTTAACAAAATAACCTATGCATTTTTAAAATAACTTCACTGTACTTTCACTGCAAAACTTGATCACTTTATTTCATCGAGAAGATCATTAGGGACTTTTATACATGCCGACATGCACAGTGAGCCTAAACTGCTACACTTGGCTTAAGAGCGGACATCCTTGGACCCCCTCTTGCTGCTGCACACAGATATGCTATAACCTCCAGGCTACCTGTGCAAAACAAATGCCAAGACATTCACTACCCATTTCAGCTCTAATTTTAACTGAATTAACTTCTGTGCTGTAAAGTTCGGAATATGGATGTTATAGGTGCATGTTTTCTGGACATAAGGAGTAGCTGGGTAATGAGGAAGCCTCCCAGAAAAGGCACGACCTGTGCTAGACACGTGCAGTTGTGCAATTTTGTGTTTCAGTGGCCTGCCTTGGAGAAAAGGCATTCCCAAACCAGAAATGCTCAACTGGTTGGGTGCCTACTTCCACCTAAGAAGCACTGTGGGCTTCTTATTAGGGTTTTTGGTCTTGATCTAATGTCACTTTTGGAAATATGTTTTAAAATAGAAGGATACAGCTGTCACATAAATCTGCTAAGTTCATGAACATATGAAAAAAAGGTTCTTCAAAGCTAGGCTGGTGGGGTGCATGATGTAAGTCAGGGTTGTGAAAGCCTGTCTTGATTTAATGATGCCTTTCATGCTGTGTATGTGATAAGGTTCATTCAATGTGTACTTTGCATAAAAGCCAAAAAGTTAGGAACTGAAACACATGAGAGAACACTCATATCATAATCCTACCCTGTATGAATAAGCATTATGATGGCATCTTTCACTACAAGAATATACACTGCTTCTGACACCTGGAAATATCCTACAGATTTTTCATATGCTCTTGCAAAGTGTATTTTTAAAAAGTGCTCATTAAATGAGCCACCAGTTCACACCTCTCATTCATTACAAGCACTACGATGTGTGCTTTGTGCTTTTAATTTACTTCAATTTCAGTAAGATCTGTGGATATTGAGAAGCTTGGCAGAACCCTGAACATATTAAACAACAGGTACTGAAAGAGTTGCCTTTGTACTTTAAAGACAGTAATGGAAATTAAATAATATTTTAAAATGTGTTTTAAGATTTGTATGTTACTGTATTCTCTGAAGTAATACATGCACACAAGGGTGCCACACTACTTGTACTTGTGACTTTGTCTTATGATTACGGCTTTTACTCAGCTGAAAAATGTTAAAATTCTCTTAGCATTGTTCTTTAATGGGAACATTAAAATGAAATACGGCAGGTTTTTTTCGAAAACTCCAGTGTCCTCCTAAAATGACTAACCTAAATCACAGCGACATGCTTGCAAGCCACACTCTTGCTCAAAACGGGCTACTGATCCGAGCACTTGCCTAATACTTACTGTCTGCAGTGCTAGGAGGAACAATCGAGCTCTCCTCTTCTTCCACATCTTCTCCCAACAACAGTTGTAAACATTCGTTTACCAAGCAAAAAATCACAGCAAGTTTATGCTACACTGGGCTTTAAATACCTGATTAATTCTAGAAATTACCAAAATAAATACAGGCTAAGTCTTTGCTCATTGAATAAGGATAAAGTAACTTCAAAATCCACAGCCACTGGTTGCCATGCAACCTGCTATAGTATTATGGCAGAAATAAGCTGTGCTTGAATTTTCAGTGCCCTCTCGCTCAGCCTTCTTGATGTTGTGATACTCTAATGCTTCTCAGCTAACTTCCATTAAGTAGTTTTTTGTGGGGTAGTATTCCAAGGTTAAAATGATTAAATAACTTTTATGGTTGATCAAATATAAGCCCTTATTATACACAGTAGGCAAAACCATACATTTTAATTACTTTGTTATCAAAGATCTTGGTATTTACATTTCATTTTTCAGTTATAATTCTGAATTTAGTTTGACCTTCATAAAAAAGAGAAGACCTGAGATTCTTGCTGTCTTAAACAATTTTTCCCATAAACAATAAAACCATTAAGATGTGGTAATAACAGAAACAATGCAATGAGATCTACACAGCCTATTAGAAATATTTTCTGCTGAGAAATTTTGTTTCATTTAAGCATCACCTCTTAATTTTTCAGTTTAAATTTTAACTACTTTAATTATTTGTCACTTGATAATACATTTGCAATCTAAAGGTGATATATCAATATTCGATAATATTGACATTACATTAATTCAAAATTCATTTAGAGCTGTCAGTAGGATTTTTCCCGTATAAGAAGTATATTCCAGTATAAATCCTGAAATAAAAATATTAGTTTCAGATGCTCTACAGAACTTTGCTACTCATTCGTAACAAAGTAATTTTCTGCAATTAAAGTGCACTAATATTTACAGAGACATATGCTTAATAATTCATTATTAGGCAAAGTTTGTATTTTGCATTTTTGATTTCTAAAATTATTTGAAGAATACAGATTTCACAGACAAAGATCAACTTAATAAGGTCTTGTCTTATATATCCATTTCTTACAGAAATCTAATGCAATTCAAAATCTATTAACCTCTACAACTTCTATAAAAACAGATTTATTAGTCGAGGACAGAAATATCATGTGCATAATTTACACTGTAAATATATCAGAATAAAAATAATATCTTTCATTTACTGAAAAAGCAAAAATAAAATAAAAAGAAGTCTTAATATATTTATGTGGAAAGATGTTTAGATCACCCTTTGCAAGAAAATGTTTTATTTTGCCAGATTTAGAGTCACTATTTTTCATGCACCTGCTTAGATTACACAGAAATGTTAAAGAAAAAAAAAAAGATAAGTTTTAAAAGCCTGTATTTTAATTCTTAGAACACTTTTTTTTGTTTTACTATTCTGTCTTTCCAGAGCTTTACACAGCTTTTCCAACAATGTATGGTGATTTTTAAATATATACAATCAAAAAATATACTTATGCTTGTGGTGGGAGGTTACAGACTCATTTTTAAAAATTATTTGCTTTTCATAGTGTACTAGTTCATAACAAATAAGGAAAAACATACTAAATAGAAAGCATGAAATTAACAACAAGCAGTAGATTCAAATAACCTTGCAGTCAAAGCTTTGTAACCTAATTCCAATAATGGCTCAAAGATACATGGCATAATAACATTTTCTCTTTTTCAGATTGCAATAATGTTCACATGCAAATGCATGGCCAGATTCATCGTTACAAAATGATTGTTTAACACATTCCTTCTCGGGCTTTGTAGTCTCATGTCTGCATAATGTGCCCCTTTTAGCATTTTACTGTGCGACACTCAAAGTTAGCTCCAAATAGCATCATTATTTTCTCATTTATTTTGTTATTTTAGGGAAAAAGCTCCAAACATTCCCCCTCCTCCCCAGCCCCCCAATTTAAGGAATGACTCTAAACTATGGTCGTTGCCTTCTTATTCCAGTTAAAGAGAGGGGAATGAGCTTATCTGTTTGGAAACGCAATCTCTTGTAACTCCTTCTGTAAAGGGTACGAGGAGCAGACAGCACGTAAGTGACACATCGCCTTGTGTTCTAGAAACAGATGGGGGCACTATCCAATATGCTCAGCAACATCAATGCAGCAGAGCATCCCAGCTCTCGGCCGCGGCAGCGGGGAACGCGGCACGGCGACAGTGCCCAGCACAATTTGAGCTATTAATAATTAGCAATGCTAAACTGCAATGACTCCATCCTCGCTGTCAGGTGTTTAGATAATGCCATCAAGCGTGGAGACTGGTGCCCACAGTCATTTTGTAAACTCTATCTATCAGTTTAGGAATGCATTTCAGTTTCCTAGTGTGTATACAGTTGACCTGCTGGTGAAATTACATTGTATAAAGTGAAATACTGTGCTATGCAGGAGAAGATAGAAAGCAGAAAAGAACTTAAAGGAAAACTTTAAAGGATCTGTCATCAAAACTTTAAATAGGCCTTTCTCCAGCTGTAGCTAAATTATTGTACTTCTTGATACTGTTTGCTCCTCATAGCAATTGAAAGCATATGTAATTTAACAGCAGGCTTCAATCCTTTAATAAGCTGTCTTTAAAATACCTTACATGGATTACCTATCTGTAAATCTGCTTCCCATGCAGAATGTGACAGCATTATGGAAATTGTGAGTTCAGTAAAGATGGCATATACCAAAGAGAACCACATCTGCACACTGTAAGATTATACCAAACATTGGAAGTAATCTTTAGTCATTTATAATACTGCGGAATGAATAATTAAGATTAAGGACTCTATTCTGCCCTTACTTATGTCCTATGTATCTCATAATTTTTTTCCCCCCCTGTAAATTAAACAGAAAAGTAGCACTGCAAGGCTTTCTTGTTCAAATTATGCAAAGTTGGTATTCATCTTTCTGCAATTTGGTGCACATCTAAGGAAGTTTGGCAAAAAAGGAACGATCACATATGGAACAGAATCCATACTAAAAAGGGATATCCCATGTTTGCCAAAAGGAGCAACTTGCAAGTAGCACATATTTCCTTATCACTAAAAAAAAAAAAAAAAANAAAAAAATTAAAGAAACAAAAACCAAAAAATACTTTCCCAGAGCAGAAACATGGTTCAAAGAGATTCTGTGCTCTGAGTCACTCTGCTGAATATGCAGCCTGCCTAGACAAAAAGAAACACAAATGTCTGAAAGTAGCTCACAGCAAAAGAGGGGGAATTGGTAAGTTTTGGCAAGGAAAGGGCAGCACTAATGTTCCCTGACACTTGGATTTCTAAGCAGGACCTATTGCTGCACTTAATAATATGTAATTTCTTCTGCCATTTACTGCTAGGAGAAGCAGCAACAGGAGAGTTTTCTCCAAACCCATGCTGGTGGGCAGGAAGAGGACTAGGGAGAGGCACTAAGAGTAACCAGGGTCTTTTGTGGGAAGACCTGTGTACCACCAGGCAGCGATGTTTTCCTTGCCCACCCTCAGCTCCAGGAGTCTGCAGACTCTGAATATATATTTTATTCCACAATATACACAACCTTTACAATCCCCTTTCAGCTGGGTACCATGATACGGGGTCTGCAAGTTCCATAACAAACTAGACCAGAATCCAGCCCTAGACCTTACCTTACAGCCTTACAAATGCCTCTATTATTTGCAGCAGGTGAATGAAATGAAATGACTGTCTCACCGACAGCCATTCATTATATTCCATCACAGAAATTATGAACACATTAGTGCCAGGATAACAGAGTCCACAACGAGCTTTGGCCTTTTTCTTTGCTCTGGCAATTCATGAAAGCCAAACAAAGGTAATTTTTTTGGAATAACTTTTACCAATGCCTAAGATTCACACACATGGTTAATGTCTGCTACTTTGGAAACAGTGGCATTTCTAGGACTTGGCATTTGAGACAGCAGATGGGTGGAAATAAATTTGCCTCTGGGGTTAGGGCGCTACATCAGTCTTCTTTGCCCACTGCAGAACTATTGTTCATTCCCTCTTAGCGTAGAGCAATAAAAATGCTGCCATTTAGAGCATCTGAATCTGAGTTTTAGCACTCACTTTATTCTCAGCATTAGTGCTGTGTATAAATGTTGGTCATACTAATACCAAAATACATTGTAAGCATGTGCGGCACATGCAGGCCCTGGAGAGCCTCCAGTGTTAAGTGATATCTCAGCTGCTGTGGCAGCTTTCTCACATAAGGAGGACACTTTCCTCCCCCCATGTGAGAGCCCAGAGAACACACACGTCTTTAAATGCAGAATTAGCTAAGCAACTAGCACATCATACGGCAAAATAAACAATATTCCCAAGCTTGTTAAAAGCTAAATATGGCACTTTAGAGAACAATGCACAGTCAAATGAATTTCAAGACTACGTTACCACTAAGACATTCTTAATCCTCTGGTCAGATATAATTTTAAAATTGTACAGAAAGTGCGGAGGTGATTATTAAAGGAGTGCAAACATATTCCAGCTCTAAAACAGACATAGATAAACTGACATATGCACAGACATCTCAGATGGCGACTCAGCACAAAAAATCACTGGGAAAAAAAAAATCCCTTTGCATTTCTATATATATTCGGAACTGTTAGTTCCTCACTGCTGCAGTAGCATTCATTTCCCAAACTTCTGAAATCCCCTTTATCAGTGAGATTCTCATACACTCTTAAGAGAAAGTAATGGTAACCTATCACTTTTAAGACTACAGCTTTTGAAAAACCAGACTGTCAGAATACTGCAGGATGTACAATAAAAGGCAAACAAAAGGCAGAGACTGGCTAGATTTTTTAGTATGTTTCCAGCATCCACGATTCTATGATTAATTTGTTCTCTCTCATCCTCTTTTCAAACTGGAAAGAAAGCCTTTACCATTTCTGAGTCTAGCATTACTTCCTTCTCAATTTAGGGATTTTATTGCCACAGAAAGCAGACTGATAATGATTATTATTATGAACATTTGTAAGGCAACAACTACTGCAATATTTGGCTTATATTAAAACTAAAATTGTTCTCAAGTACCAAGAACAAATGTCCAGTAATCTGTGTATAATCTCACTTTTACAACATGAAGGAAGGGGTTTTCTTTCCCAATAGACATATAAAGTGCTGGAGAAGCCAGACAAAAAAACTCCACCAGAGTAAAAGCACATCTTAAGCAGTTCCTGAACGGAGTCATGAATCAGAAGAGCTGAACATTCACAAAGGTGTCTAAATACACACAGTTCATTTGGCAGCAGTACTTCCTGCTTAAATGCTGTAGTTTTCTGTTGTTTCTGCATCTGAAATCTTACTATCTGACCCCTAAAGAAATGAAAAGTTTTACAAATCTCTTGGATTGTCTTGCCATAACTGCGCAACAGTCTTTCTGGAAAAATGAGGTTAGTGGGTCACTACATTTAATAGATGGTTTCTTGAGCAAGACCTAGGTCATTTGTAGTTTGACAGATTTCTGGCAAATGTCCTTCATTTCAAAAGATATTCACAATCTCCAGCACTAATAATTGTACTCGCATCTCTCCAATGCCATGTTTTAACTAAAAAGAGAGAAAAAGGCAATTCACAGTTCAGTACAATCTTCTCATTTATTAGCAAAACTAAAAAAAAGTTTCTCAAGGAGGAAGGTAAAGGCAGAAACAGGTAGATTGGAATGCACCAAGATAGCTCTTTTTAAGCTTTTTTAAAATGAAAATTTCCAACTTCTTTTTTCTCACTATCTTTACAGAAGTGCCATGTATTTGAACAGCCAGGTTGAAGAGCTGCTGCTGACTCTTGGTATAGCCCACAGCAATTATTTTGTGACGGCTCCCAGATCACTTGTGTTGGGCACATTTTGGGGGAATGCCAGCTCAATGCTTGAGAACCTGTGTGAAGGCTCCTTTCACCTGCCCTACACATGCCAGGTAGCTTTGTGTATAAAAGCCAGCATTCTTCTGACATTAGTATTTTTTTAACTTCGTAATTTCTGTGAAAACAATCCACTGACCAAAGGGATAATAAGGTTAACTTGGGAACCTTTGTCTCTTACCCTAAATTTAACAGTCTTGTGAGATGCATATTCTGGTAAAGAAAAGAAATTAATAATGAATGAAGAATACCATTCCTGATTTGCTAATATCTTCTTTTGGAACTGAACAAAAAAACCCAGAATAGATTAGCAAGGGAGAGAGCCAGCCTTTACATCCTATCAAAGGTTGTTTTTGTTTCACACAGATTTTTTTTTACCCCTTCTTCTCCCTTTCAAATGCATTTAGAAAACAAACTCTATTTTTTTACCTTCAGAGCAACACTTTATTCTTGAAGAAACAATAACAGATCTACTGGATCTGGAAGATCTACTATTAGACGTGATTGGCTGTTTCAAGGAAGACTACAACAAGAGAATAAGAGAAGGTCAGAAATGGGGATGATTCAACTTTAAACTCTGCTTTATCTATTCATATACTTCTCTTACTATTGCCTTTATATCAAGAACATTTCCATTTTGATTTCCTGCATCTTGTTCTGAAAGAATTTTACCGCCTTACCTCTGGTGCAAGTGGGTCACTTTTCTAACACACTCTGCCAGAGAATTGGAGTGGTACCCTGTCATGTCTGATAGTGCAACTGATGTAAGCCCTGAGAGTTGCATACAGTAGTGTTTGTTTGATCAGTTAAGTATTTGACATTATTTTCAAAATGCGATCTCTTCTGGTCCCTCAAATTCTGGAAGTGTATAGTTGCAGAAGAGATCATCTGTTCTGTCCTCCTGACTCAAGACAGAATCAACAGTACTCCAGTTCACTTAGAAGCTAATTCACCTAGTCTTTCTCTCCTTAAAGACCTCTAATGATGCAGGCTAAATAACTTATTCCAGAGCTTCACTTTCCTTGTCTTAAACTGATTTCAAGTACAGACATTGAGGTTTTTTGAAAGTCAGAATGCTCATATGATGCAGCGAAGCTTGATTCATTCATTCCTGTAGTTAAAGGAACTATTTGTTTGACATTACACTTCCAAAAATATAACTGCCTGCATTAGAATTCCTATTTCATAGTTCTTTTCTAAAGTGCTGTTCTGTGAAATAATTTGTGACTAAGATGATTTTGAGTAATTTATTATCACTTGCACCACTTTCCCTTTTTCTCTTAATATTCTCAGTTGTTTCTTCTCCTTTGGAAAGAGGACACCAGAACTACCTTTGAAAGGAAATGCTGAAAGATGCAGAGGTCTTTGCAATCTTTTAACTTTTCCCTTCCTGTTTCATACTCCATGCCTTTATTTTCCTGTCCAGAATTTCTGTATTTGTTGTTTACTTGAAGTTCCAAGGGTGAAAAAATAAATTTTCTTCTCCTCCCAACAGAAAAAAGCAATTTCCTGCAGCAGCACAGTGGAAGGAAGCTGGATATATAAAAGAAGAAAAAAAAACCAACAAAAACCCAAGAGTAAAAGAAAGCCTAAATCTATTAACAATAGACTGAGGTAACATCTTCCTTTTATCTGTATGTCTAATGAACATTTAAAAACAGAGATCAACTAATTACACATAGAAACCATTTATTTAGTAATAAGCCTATGTACTGCCATACAAATAAATGTGCAAATGCAAATAACACTATTCCCGCCCTGAGGTTTTTAACAATCTTAAGTGACACACACATAAGTTAATATAGATAGAACACCCTTAATATGGATAGAATTTTAAACTATATGTTTAAGGGCTTTGTTTTGTTTGCAGTTGAAGAAAGTGTCAGTACTGCAAAAGGAGAAGTGCTTTAGAAGAAAGTACTTTGCCTCAAAGAAATCAAGGCAATCTTACTGTCTTCTAACCCAGACCTGGTCTGTAGCATGTCCAACTTGGGTTTGCAAGTTCAAATATTCTCCTTTATCCTCTCTACTCTGTAGCTACTTCTGAAATGCATTTTCCCTTTCTAAAAAGACTCCAGCTATTTTTCATTTCTCCCTCACTTTACTTATTCTCAGATTCCCTTTCTGTCTCTACAGCAGAATGCCTTATGAACTCCATACCTCCTTCTTGTCTTCTCACTTGGATAAGATTATTTTGGGTTATAGAAATCTTAGACTAATTAAAAAACAAATTCACTACTATGCTCCATACCAAGGCTCAGCTTGCCTCACTTCTCTGATGTCAAGCTCCCCAGTTCAAAACAGCTCTTAATCTCCCTTCAGATCTTAAGACTACGCCTACCCTTCTCATTTTACCTTTCAAAAGCACAGCCTTTCCTATCCATCCATACTGCAAAGATGCCCCTGTTAATTGCAGAAACCTTACAGCACTGGAGTCTAGTCAGAATGCTGTTACCAAGATATTTCCTTTCCATTGCCTTGGTCATGTGATGTGTGTCTTTGCCCCTCTCTGCTGCTCTCCCTCTTCTTTCGGATGAAACATAACATTTGTCCTCACTTGGACAGAATATTTTCTTCCTGTTTCACTCAGTAGCTTGAGGTTTGCTCCATCTTGCCCTGCTGCATGAGCCGAGTCTCCAACTCACACTTCCTGTATGTTCAAAACCCTATGCCTGTGCTCTCTGCAGTACCCTTCAGACTTCTGGTACAGCTTTCAACAGCACCCATAGAGCTTTTCTTCTTTCAGATCCAAATCTCCCTTCCTCTTCTCATGCATCTATAAACTTTTTTGTTGCTGTGTGCTGAGACCATTGTATTGACTAAATACTTCTGATTGCTGAAGCATGTTGTCTGTCTATATTTTGCTGTGGTTTTTTTTCCAGTTCTGTTCTCACTGCAACATGTGACTGTTAAGGTAGCAGCAGAAACAGTTACGAAAAAAATTACAAGATTTTGAAAACATTTAAATTTAAAATATTTTCCCTGAAAATCTAAACAAAATTGTATGGAAAAATACATTGAAAGATACAATCAACCTATAAACAATGTCCATATTTAATCTGGGGATGAGGTGACAAAATACCGAGCATTTAGTCCTGTTTTCGGGTGAAATCTGTGTACAAATACAGAACTGTTACACAGACTTCCAGGATAGTATTACAGTGGTTAAGAAATATAGTAAAAAAAAATCTAAACAATGGTTACACAGTTTTGTGACCCAGCCTGCAAGTCACTAAATCTAAGTTAGCTAGACTAATTAAAAAAAGATATCGTAAACTTAGTATAGTATTACAAGTACTATTACTACTATCATAAAGATACCCACCTCCCAAGAAAGTATGTGCCCATTTATACTTCCACATGTAATGAAACATGGACTTTTCAATTATGGTGAGGGCTATCCCTTGAGCTGTAAAAGAATCAGCTCAAAACACTAGAATCAGACACAGAGAAATTTTTATCTGAATTTGAACTTTTCATTTAGTGTTCATCTCTGATGAATGGAAAAAAGGAAAATAAATTCATTTTTGTCCTGAATTCACACACTATATAGTTTGAATAGCTGCAGTATGAACTCTCCCTTCAGAGCAAATATACTATAAAATGCACATTGCTACTAACCTCTGCTGCAATCTTGTGGTAACAAAAGTATATTTTATGTTTTGAGTTAGATTGGATTCCAGCTTTCCAAAAGTGGAAGGAAAAGGCAGCAATCTACTTTTCTACTCAGTTTTCAAGGTCTGATAAAAAAGTTGTAACAGGACCGCGACTAGGCTAAAATAAACATAGATAGCAAGGCATTGTTAGAAAAAAAATTAAACATGTCTTTTGTAAGTTTGTCAGGAAAATATCACTGTGATAAAAAGTCTTCTTCTTTTGGGGCAGAGGATGCTTGGAGACAGGCACTGGGAGACTGCCTTTAGTGATTCCAGCTGGAGATACTTGACAATGGACCCTGCCCGAGGATTAGCCAGGCAACATGGGAGCTGCACGGGGAGTGTCTGCACAGAGCCACTGTTCAGATGCATTTTTAAAAAGATTTGGCCCAAATGTAAGAATGTGATCTTCTGCAATCCAAATCCTTCTTTGTCTTGTGGAAGGGAAGTTGGGAACGGCCGTGCTGCCTTGCCATGCACTTCAGCAGCGGATGCTCTGGCTGGCAGTGGCACCAGGGCATGGAGGTACCCTGCTCCTGCCCAGCCACTCAGGCACTTCAGCACCCATCCCACAGAAAGCCCACCAGTGCTCTGGGCTGGGACTGAGAACTGATTTGCTGTCATAAAGACTACATAAAACTCAAAACATCTCTTTTTTTTTCCTTAGGTGTAGGCTATCATTTTGATATGTGTAAGAGATTCTAATGATAGAGGCAGTCTCTGCAGATTTATTAGAGCTTCCCATTAACCTTTTCAGCACCTCTTTCTCCTCAGCAAGGCTTCTTCAGGAAGCAGCTGAGAAAGGAAATGCTGCCAGCACAGCTGTATGAAAGCTACCCTGCCAGAGATCCATGTGGGATACCGATGAACAATGTTACAGCTTAAAACTCTTTCTTTCTTTGTGGAGAAATACAGCTGTGGTCCTGCAGGAGAAAAACATTGCATAATTTCCACTTCTCTGCATGGATTTTTCTCAGCTGATGCATTGTCTGGATCTTTCTCATGCAGTACTTTCTGCTGTTTTTGAAACCTCCTACAGACACATTTTTATGAAGTTCACAAACCATAATCCAGAGAGAATACTGAACTGGATCCACCATTAGTATTCTCCTATTAAAAAACAGGATCAAATGCCTTGTTTAGTGGTTTTCCATAGGGAGCAACGAACATAGCTGAACCTGGCTAAATTATAAAAATATAAAATAAAACTACAACTACGAGTAACTTGTCAGGGCAAATTTAGCTGCACACTGGGCAGATGAATTTTGACATTGCCCATTTTTTACTTTTAATTTTTTTTATGTTTCTGATGTTTAGACAAAGCATTTTGTTTAACTTTGGTTAAGGAAAAAGACTTCTGACATAATCCACTGCAAATTCAGGAGGATAACTTTAGTGCCCAGTCTATGAGGCACTTACATTCCATGCCATTCTGTTTTTCCCATGCTGTTCTTGCAGTCACAATTCCAGCCCAGTTTTTAGACTAAAGTGATAATGATGCTTGTTTTCACATTTTCTGGTTTTGGTATATTTATAGATAATTTTTAAGATGGTAAGAACTGTTAATCTCTTAAATTTAGAATGTATGTATTTATCTTTTCATTAAAAGCTTTATAAGAATGCAGCTGGTAGTGCACCAACTAACTTAGTGTTAAGACTATAACAGTTTACGATGCTGTGAAAATGGACAATAGCACTTTATTTGACACAAAATTGTATAGGCCACAAAACTGTTACTTGAAAAATGCAAGTTGTGTTTTTAATCTGGCACTAATTCTGTAGAGACTCAAATTCTCTTAAAAGAGATGCTCATTTACTATTTGTGTATCTAAGTCCATATGCAGATTTATTCTATTTTGGTGCATTTATATGCTGAATTTGTTCGAAATGCATACCCAGTTCTCCTCTGCAAGGAGATTCAGGTGACTGGGAGTTTGGCTTGCACCCCTTTCTACTCTGCCAGGCCATAAGCCAATATTACAAGCTGCATTTTTTACTTTTCTGAGTCATCCAGATAAAAGGAAAAAACAGTAAAATTCTCTGCACCATGCGCCACTCAGATAACAAACAGACAAATAAATATAAGCAAAACAACATCAATCTTTATGTATACATTAAAATGAAAATACAGTCTTTCATATCCCATGAGTTTGATTCCTTTTTCATCTTTTTTACTTTCCACCTTCCTGTCCTTACCCTGGTTTTTGCCCTCTAAAAGCAAGCTATCCCTCCTCTGTACTCCTGCAGTCATGGATGCTGTTCTTATTTCTGGTAAGAGGCTCTCACTCCCTCTCTGCCTCCCCAGTTACGACAACACTGATGTCCTAAATATTTTTACTTACAGCTTTCCAACAGGGGAATGTTCGCCTTATCCATCTAACCCCAGCGTGCCCCCTCCCTGGCCCGTATCAGTATCTTTCCAACATCCAGCAGTCGGGGGGGACTGCCTCTTTCCCTCTATAACCTTAATTGTCAGACGGCTTTGTTGGACTCCAGGTGAGTAAAAAAGCTACAGAATTAAGGAATTAGGCAAAGGACACACGGGCAAAGCTTGTATGGGTGGCTCTGGCAGAGCTGCCGGGCAGCGGAGGCAGCGCAGCACCCTGGCAGCTGGACACCGCCGTGCCCGGCACGCCGGCCCCCGCCGGGCTCTGCCCACGCCTGCGCCGCGGCCAGGGAGCCTGCTGCAGGAGAAGAGTGCCACGGGGAACGAGAGAAAAACCTGAGGGATAAAAATGGATAGCTTCCAATTAAAATTACCATACTGTAATTTTGTTAGTTATCAGTGACAGACTAAAGTACATGGCAGCTTAACTGACAAGAAAATGTCCTTTTGGGCATAATACAGTGTACAGATCTTTGACTTTTTAGCATGCAGTGTCCAGATGGTACTTTTTTGCTTCATGTTGTGATCAGGAGGCAGAAAGGCCATTTCGGAAACAGTGACAGTGAAAGCCAGGATAGATCAGAGGCACACGAGGCTGCCTGAATGTATGAGGATGCAGGAATGTATGTATCATTGCAGGTAATAAAGACATGAGGGTACGTACACTACGAAGGATATTTTCTAAAGCTATTTGCTGGAGACACTATCAAGTGCACTTAGAGTAGTGGTTTGTGTGGCTGATTAGAAACCTACCCTGCTGTTGCTGAATGTCCGTTAAGACAAGGAACATTTTATTTACAAGATGTAAAGAAAAACGATTGCCGAATAATAAAATGTTCCACTACATTCCGGCATGCTATATTAACTTAGGAATGCTATTGTATATTAAAAAGTTATGCCCTCTTCATTTTTTCCCGCAGTCTTTACTTTAGAGATGTGCACAATGCGCTTCCCCCCACCCTACAGGAAAGATAATCTTTCTTCTTCAGCACAGCACAAATCCCGCGGCTAACTCCCCTTGTGAACCTGAGTGGTATTGACATGGGGGTGTAGAGTCAGGCAAAAAACCAGGCATCTTCTGATGAAACACATAAACTACACACATTCAAGAACAAAACAAAAATCTTCTAAAAGCCTGTGTGTAAGATAAGACTGCCTTGGGGGCAGCTCGAACTTGCGGTCTTGGCCATTTACTCAGGATTTTACAGAGCCATCTATTACAGTATTCAACAAAAAGAAGTACTTCAAAAAGCTTCCTTTTTTTTTTTCAGTTGGAAGTACAATAATTTCTAAGTCAAAATTTGGAAGTGTTCCCAGTTTTTGGCAGTAAAATGATAATACTGGGCATATCATTTTAAAGTGGAATCTCATGGAAGTTAATTCAGACGACAAGGTCACTTTTAGACATTTTTTTCCCTTATGTTTTGGACTGAAAATAATTCCCAAATCCTATTATTTGAAGCAGGGGTACTTACCATAGCAATCCCTGCCTCCCTTGATACACATGCTACCTCTGAGATAGAGTGCCTTAAAAAAAACCCTCACAAGAATATATACCATGAGCCTCAGAATTTTTTACGCAAAGAAAAGAAAAAGTTCTACACTAAGCAATCATATAGCATACCTTTGTACTGCTTGGTTTTAACATGAACTTTTCAAAAGTGTGAGTTTTCTTCCTTCGTATAAAACCAAACAATTTACGTGAAAAATAGGAAAAGGATGCTGGGCTCTTTTAACAGTTAAAATGGAGCATTTACTTCAGTAAAGTGAAACTAACACACTAAAATTAATTTTGCCTCAATATTTCCTTGCTCTGTTTTGCACCTCAAGCTCAGGGTGCGATGCCCTGAATCTGTAAGTGCTACTACATTATTATAATTAAAACATCAAACCAACAAACAAAACCCAGCAATGTGTTTGCAGAGAATGGCAGGCTTATGGAAAATCCTGATTAAATTACTATCATAAAAATAAAGAGGCAAGTAGGGCTCAGAGAGATCAAATTATCTCTAGATAAGGTTAAATCCAGTCACAGAACCGGAGGATCCATGAGAGGTATCACAGGTATAACATCATACACGTCACAAAAGTACCTCTAAAGAGAATTTATTTATATATTTTTTTTAATTTGGAATAATTTGATTGGAAAGTGCCTATCTCTAGTATTTGAGTAAAGCCTCAAAGTCCATTTATACCAAGTTTTTCTTAACACCCCTTCCTCTATTTCTCTCACATTTCCTCTCACACGTAAATCCTATTCACATTCTATAAGCTGAATACTGATATACTATCAAAATGCAGCCTACATTTATCTAGAACAAAGTATAAACATTTCTAGTGTGTGTACTTAAGATTCATTTGCTTGCCAAATGGCTTTGTCTCCTTCCTTGGTTATTGTCAGAAGGAAGCATTTTGATTCAAATGACTAAATTCCTCAAGCTCAGGTACTGCTGATAATAGGATTTATGACAAGCTAAAAAAAGCAAAAAGTGATCAGAGAACCTTTTTTAAATGCCATCACACTGCTGACTGAAGGTATGACTTAGAGGCCAGATGTAAGACTAAACACATGTGGGCATGTAGGAGATTTCCTGGACAGCTATGCTCCCATACACATGCCAAACCCTTGCTGATTTAAAAGCAAATCTGAGAGCACAATTTGGAGAGAAATATTAAAGATTTAAGTTTCACCAATTCTTCAAATAAATGCACATTTTTTTTTCCAGTGGAGGGCTATTCCTTTTTTTCTTTAGCATATGTTCTATTGAGTAACAAAGCAAAGCAAAACAAAGTGAGCAAGCAAATGGCAACCAACCCTTTATTCTTCACATTGTTCCTAGCACGGTGCCTCTCACTAACCAGCTCGCACTTGCAGCCTCCACTCTGTTTACTATTGGCTGCTTTGTTTCTGTGGAAGCACTTAGATACATACCACACAGAACAAAAAGAGGAAAAGTAAATTCCAAACTGCAAGAATCCACTGCAGAGCGTATCTAATGGCCATCTGCACACATGCTTAAAGAAAGCAGAAAAGCACACAACCGAAAGACACTTTCCTCGATCTTTCCCCCTCTCTACCATGTGTCATTTACACGTATGAATCCAATGCATCTCAGAGATTATTATCTGGCAGTGTCCTACTAATCTGCTCATCAGTTACAGGACAGACAGGCACATTTTAAGCATATCAGTTCCTCTGTGATTCTGAGTTAAACTGAAGCTATGAGAGATAGAAGACAAATACATTAAGCCAGTGCAATCCTAAAAGATGATAAAAGCGTTAAGCGATCCAGGAGAGACAGAGCCCAAACGAGTGAACTTTAAAACAGCGTATGTTAAAATAATGAGATGTCTCCATTAGGTATTTTCTTATTTTCATTTTTTTTCTGTATTGATACACAACATGAACACATTTAGTATGTTTAACACAACAGTATAGATGGAAAGAATAACAACTGAAACTAATTCATTTTGATTTCTGCTTTATAAATAAGAGAAACACTTGGTCTTCTCTGAAAGATTTATGAGGCTTCCCACCATAAAGGAGCCTGGATTACAGCTATGCTTACTTTATAAAATGAAATTCTGCCATTATAGGCAAGAGTTCATGGCTGTAATTATTTCAATGCACTTCCCAGTCAATGTGTCTTACACAGCTGAGCCAAACCCTCTCTTACATATGCAGGTCATTTCATAAGAAGTCTAAGAGCTTCAACAACTTTGTGTGACCTTGCATTGAATAACACTGGAAAATTGATTTGGCTCTAGTAATAAAAGACCGTCTGCATTATCTGCATTCTAATTATAATTAATATAACCAGGATAACTGCTGTATTATTTATGATTAGAGCTATAGTGAGCACAGTGTAATAATAATCTGCTACATAATTTTTTATTGATCTGATGGCTTTATTGCAGAAAAAACAAAATGCTACACTGCTGTACTACTAAAATTGCCTTTCTAGACATGTCTGTTTAGAGGAAGAATGTTCATTTAACATTTCTTTTATCTCATCAAATTCCCATAGATTTTAATATCAGAGAGAGTATGATGCTTGCTTTTCCCTTTTTTTTTTTTTTTTCTTAGCAAAAGGAAGGAAAACAAGACTGATTAACGTGTCCATATTTTCCATTGTTCGTTTCCTGGGAATCATTCATTCCTTGCAAATCTTTAGCAATTGTAACACATTTTCCTAACAGAATTGGGCTGTACCCCAAGAATGTAGAGCTCTCAATTTCAAGAGAAAACTTATTATTCTACAAAGAATAAAAAGAAAAAAAAGTTAACATGTTTGAAAATAATTCAAACTTAACTGAATTAATTTAATCTTTTCTGAAAATACTAAGTCATCACTTAGAAGGCTAAATCACTGTTCAATCATCTCACATTTGAACTCCTTTTCCTAAATTCTGGTGAAATGGAAATTAAATCTTAATTTGGCAAAAGCAGATGTAAACCAGAGTTTTGTTTTGGCAAAAACTAAATATGCAGTGGGAAAGCTGAAGGCAGCATTTGTAGCAATGCAGTAAAATATCTGAAAATGAGCACATTTTGCAATTTCAATGTAAAACTTAGAAACGGGATGGGAAAAAAATGAAAATGTTTTCTAGAAAGCAATTCCAAATGGCCCTACACTCTCTTAATGCCAAAATAAAATTTCCTGTAAAGTTTGTTCTACTCATAATACATCACTATGTTTATTTTCTGATCTTCACTTGATTCCAAGTAAAATACAGAATAATGTGCATAGATAAGCTTATTACTAGACTTCAGAGTTATTATTTACAAGTATAAATCTTGAGTGTTTATTCTTAGAACTTGTTTCCAGCTGCATCAAGACAATATCAGAAATTAATAATAATGTAAGATAGAACAAATGCTTAGATATTTATAGGAAATTTATAGATATTCATGATTACATATGGTGTTATTAATAATAGGTGTGCTGATGCTATCATCTATGAAACAAAGATGAAGACTCACTTTCTTATTCTTTCCCTGCATGTTTTCATCTCCTCAGTCTATGCTTCTGGGTGATGTTTTCATTTCTTTGTTAACAGCTTCCACACTTCTTTATAAAACTGACTGTATTTAAGCTCTGCTGATTCCTACCTAATTATGTTATCTTAATATACTATTTTATTGTAACTTTTAGAAAGAAAAAAAACAATCAAACAAAATTCTTGCAGTTTTACAGGTATTTAGCTCTAATTTGTACTGCTCTCAAGAGTTATCAATTTAAATGCAGTGATTTGCCATTGAAACACTGGCTTGAAATAATTTGAAATAGCTCCCATTACTAAATCGCACAATCATTCCACTAGCACAAGGTTTAAAGAGAACTTATTTTCCTCCCTAGGATCATCTGTGACTTCTCTGTTTAGTTGCCCCTGCATTTTTTTGCTCTTCTAATTGCTCCATCTCCAATAAATCGCCAACTCCCAAGACTCCCTCCCACGGCATGATGTGCAGAAACAGCATTGTCCTTTCCACCTGCATGGTTCAGACACCCTCCTTTTAGAACAAGCACATCAAGGAGTGTCACCCAGATATTTTCAAGTGTGGATGTGTCTGTCATCCCTGGGTACAAACCATTTATATGTGAAAGAAAGAAAAACTACTCAACTCCTTATTATTTAAAAAAATTACTTTGGGATTGAGATCTATGCGAATTGTTGGTCTATATGTTCCTCACCAAAATACTCTGTCTGAGTGCAACTGAAGGAAATATATAGGTGGTCTATAGAGTGCTTCAGTTTTCTGCATCAGGATGTCCTGTGATGCTCTGCTTTACTTCATTTTCCTTAGAAGACAAACAAGCATTTTTACTTCTGTGAGAGGGACACAGATGTCCAGTATGGCAGTTCTTGGAAAATACTTTGCTCCCTGATCTTATGCCAGTTTCAGCTGTAAAACTATGACATGTACAAATGGGATGCCGAGAAGGCTTGAAGTCAGAATCACATCTAGAGACTTGAAATAGTCTGCCCTATGAGCTTAATCCCAGTTCCTCTGATGCCAAATTAGATTTCCCTTCACCAGGCTTTGGTTAGATCTGCTCAGAGATGTTCATTCAGGTTGAGCACTGATTTCAGCGAATTTGGATGGATGCAAGAATGGATGGATCTCGATATCTGGAATTATTCCAGACAACCTGCTACAGTATCTACTTTTTTATATGCTAATCTATCTACAGCATTTTGGGGGATTGTATGAATACTTCATTCACTGAGAGCATTTGGGTTTTTCTTTGCTTGAAACAGCTTTGTAAAAAAAGCAAGAAGAGTATCTTATGGCTATTTTTCTTATATTCAAAACTGTCTTATGTCTGCAGGATGGAGAAATGCCAAAATTCTTTATTTCAGCTGACTGCTATGGGATTTGCTTTGAAATCTTCCTAAAGACTTTTTTTTTATTATGTAATACCAAGAAGTGAATTAGCGAGCTACTCATTTTTATTATGTATAGTCATGGTCTATTACAAATATATAAACAGATGCTGCACTTTTCGTAACACGTCAATTCTTTCTATGTGCAGTGGTTCCATTTATAAGAAGTAGCAGTTGTGTAAACTCACCCTGGCTTTGAAAGTCCAGCTGGGTTCTTTCTATATCACTTATCACTGAATATGATGTTTCTGAGGACCAAATTTGGTCGTTTTCTAATGGCAGTTCTTGAAGGTATTCAATGCCCACAGTAGGTTTCTACTGATATAGAACCACTTAGAATTTATTAAATTGTTCTGAGAAGAAAACATATGAGTAAAATCCAACTGACTCTTTCTTTTCTGACATATCATCAGAAAAGAGGGAGTAAACCTTTTTCCCCAGAAAAGCCTACAGATTTAATTCTGCATGCAGAGAATAAACAGATTATTGAGATTATTGACCAGATAGGTATTGTTAAAGCTGTTCTTCTGAGCAGAGCTATATATTAAATCTGTGAGAGCCTCATGAACCATGTATTATGCTGAAGTACATCACATGAAGAACAAATATGTGGGTTACAGTAGGCCCACTTAATTAAAGTTTCTTAACAGAATTTTCTCATATTTCTGCCCATTTCTTAAGCATTACCTCTGAGGTCACAGCTTTACATACATAAAGAAAAAATTTGGGTTATGCCAAAAATATTTTGGAAATGTTGAAAACATGGTAGAAATTCAGTAAATTGTACGGTTATCAACAGTAAAAAAATCCTACCTCTCTTTGTAACAAAGCTGCAAAGAGATTCAATTCATAACTTAATGTGAAACTGGTTAAACTCCTCATAGTTTAATCCACAGTAAACAATGATGATTTTGTTTGACTATAAAGTATTAGAATAGAAAGATGAAGAGATAATGGGAAAAAAGTCATGTAAAGAATATTCAGAAAGCATGTATGTTAATGCTACATTTTTCAAACCATTTATCTCAGAAAACCAAATGGGTTTAGTTTATATTTTTTTAGCCACAAGCATTTCATTCTGAAAACAGGGCTACAAAGTTTGCTATGAAATGCAAACTAAAACTCTTTTGAAATATGAGTCTCATTTCTCCACATTGTTTCAGCCCATGCAGATGCCATTTTTCAGCCCATCCAAAAGGATGCCATTTTCAGGATATAAGAGGGATATAGTCTGTGTCTTACAAGAGAGATAGATGGCAAATCCTTCAAAATACACATTGTTCTTAATAAAGTGAGAGAGTGCAGCTCCATCCTTCCAAGACCTCCCACCTCAGTTTTTACCTGAAATCTCTGCATCATTGGATGTTATTTCTCAGAATATTCTCCTCCATTAAAGAAGAGGCAGCTCTGTGTTTTTCTGCACCAAATATAGAGGTTGCAAAAATAAAAATTGCTGTGATGTCTGCCTGTAAATGTAGCCTACAGAAAAAGGGTTTCTGGATAAACAGCAGCAGCAGCAAGGTAAAAACACCTGTCTCCTTCGCCCCTTCCCTTAGTTAATGGCTGAACTTCAAAGTCTACTTTTGGACTATTTAAAATGCTAGTATGAATAATAACAGGGAATTACTTTTTTACACCAAACTACACAAGTAAATTAAATTAAAAAAAAACCTCTATGCTAATGCACTGTAAAGGTTGCAGTTACAAATCACAGATCTGTTCATGGATATTTCATGAGCAGAAAAAAGGCTAAATTTGTCAGATAAATTATTCATTGTGAATTATTTGCTCAGCTCTACACTTTGCATGTGCACTGTATTTATAAACTTAACAGGGATTCTGGTGGTACCTCAGAAAGCAGCACAGTGCAAATTCTGCATATTCTGATGCAATTTCCAATTTCTGTCACCATATATGTTCTGTGGGTGAAATTCAACCCTCCCACACAATAGCTTGTTACCAAGGCTTTCCACACCATTCTGCAACCCACCCCCAGATCTCCTCCCAAAAGCAGGCTGGACTACAGCCTTGGCCACCTTCCCTCCTCTGGGGCGGTGCGGGAGCCAAAGGCCAAAGAAGGGGCTACTGGTGAGTCTGTAGAAAGATGTGAGGCTAAACTTGGTTCTGAAGCTTGCTTGGGGAATGGGAATGCAGCCCATGAGGTGTGTGCAAGGCTGGACTAGATGGCTGCCCTTCTGCCCCACAGCCTTCCCAAAAGGCGTGCACACCTTACTTGGCAGCAAAGCGCTCCACAAGTACTGCTTGTTTAAGCTCATGCCAACCTTGGTATTCAGTATATTTTACAAAAAAAGTCACTGTGTTAAGTCTTCTTGATTCTGATGAGGCAAAATGAGAGATGGTAAGATGGCAGAAGAAACCTGAAAACACTCACTGCACAGCACAGCGTCTCCTCCAGCAAATGACTCTGGAGAGGGAAGGAAAACATCTCCGAACGAAAACACCAATATAAGCGTTCGATGACAAAACAAGCAACCAAGCAAACAGTTTCAGTCACATACCAGGTCAAATATCCTAAATATCTTAAGAGAAAACAAGTGGAAGAGTATTGGTTTGTAGATGAAAACTAAAATAAGCTCTAACACATAATTGTGTATGATTGGCAAGAGCAGAATTTTTCATGAAGGGCAGACAGTGCTTTTAGAAAGAGATAAACACTTTTTGCTTTAGCAGGGATGCAGAGCCAGAGCAGGGAGATGATTTGGCAGTATATTGACTGCATGCTTTTATCCTTTTGGCTGCTTAGGTTCTAGGAGAACTAACTTGAACAGGACTACAGTTTAATACACTGAGGCTTACACAGAAGGTATTATTTTCTCTTTGACAGGGTCCAGTGCTATTTTTACACTGTTTGATAGAGAGCTGCTGTTAGGCCTCAGGGAAGGAATAGTGATTCTTTAAGTAGGGCTTTGCCTAACAGCAGCTTCCTCCCTCCTGCCACTTCAGCCACCTTCTCTGACACAGGAAATGCCCGACTCTCCTTTTACTCTAAAAAATACATGTCATTAACTATCTCTTTGGTAATCTACCTAACAAACCCTGGTTTGTTTGTGCAGGATGCCTAATTCCAACACCAGCCTTTCTGTTTATTAGTCCCTTCCTCCCCACTCCAGTGCCCAGCCTCCCTGCCTCCTCAATCACATGTGTTGTTTCTCATTTAAATGAACAGTTGGATTCTTTTATTTCTTACAAGTGCTGGATTCGCCTTATCGCCCTCATTCCTTTGGGGGTTGCCAATTGGTTTTATCCACGGATGTATCATTTCTCATGCTTCCCTTTTTTCTTACAAAGAGAAAGAACCACTTCGTCAACAAGCCTCTCTGGAGTGGAAGATTAAAAACCTAGACATCACCTACCTTGCAGCGCTACTCCCAACTGGGTTGTGTAAAACTCAATTAAACTTGTCCCCATTGAATACTGCATTACAGTACATTAAACAGAAAATTCTTCAAGCGTGATGACAAAGCTTGAAACCTTGCCTCAAAGCTGTTCCTTGTAGCTTTCTTTAACATTTCAGTCTTTATGGTGCACGTCTCCCGTTGACACAACTTTAGTCCAGCTATGAAAAATCACAGAGCCCCACAGGGATTAAAAGAGAAAGAGGAGGAGGGGGAAAAAAAGGGAAAAAAATAAAAAGAAAACCCTGTCAAAGCTGGTCTTGGCACTTTACTTAGTGTATCTATTGAAATTATATCACCAGCAGACTAGAACATGAGAAGTGTTAGAGAGACCTATGAACAACCTGACAGTGTAGAATAAGACTGTGTTCAGTCTCTTTGGTTGCCTTTCTGTATTTCCTTTCCTCCAACCGAAACAGGTCTTCACAATCTCCCCCAATTAAAAAAATTATATAATGCCCTAAGACTGGACCAAAATTTGAATTAAGGAAGGGTATAATTCTGAAAAAAATTATTTCGAGCCAAGAATTACAGCCTTCTCCCAAATCCAAGTGTCAGTACTTTCTGAGGAAGTGTGAATTAAGGTCCAAATTCAAAGCCGTATGTCACTGTGATGCAAATGAAATACCAAAGAATTGCTGCTAGTATTTCAAGTTTTAGGTTCTTCTCCTTATGAAAGGATGGTAACAAGTTTACCACAAATTTGTTTCTATTGCTAAGAAATAGTGTGACCTCAGGTAGAAACAAATTTGTGGTAAACTAAGAACTGGAAAGATTTCAAATTCTAAGGAACTACTCCAAGGAACTCACTAAGCAGTGAGTTGTCCACGGGATAAGTAAGTAAAACTTTTATATTAAAATTACCCAAAGCCAGAGTTATCTATGCTGAAAAAGGAAAAATAAAAAAAAAAAAAAAGGAGCACATCAAATGAATTAAAAAATATTCCCACTTTTCTTACATAAACCTAATGAAATGTAGCCATGTTACACATCAGCACCTTTGACTCCAAGTATATATGAGGTATCAAAAGTCTCTCTGACTGAGTAGTTACATTTCAACAATCCATCAATATCCTTCCAAATAATTCTTTATTTTCTTGACTTTATAGTGATAGGTGTAAATAGACACGTTAAGCATCCAAATCCTTCCTAAATAATAAGGCTTGAAATGTTTGCTTCCTACCTCCTACCTTAAAGGCATGCATACTGATACTGCACATCTTACAGATCATTTAAAAAACACTTACACTCAAGAAAAATATTCTTGCATTTCAGTCAAAAATGCTGTAAATCATGCATTCACTATTTGGGCTGCTCAGACATGAAGAATACTGTATAATCATTTTTCTTTCTTGTGTACTATTACTTCAGTTTATACTAAATATTCTGGGCAGATAATACAAAAGGATTTTGAAGATGCCACATGATATGCAGGCTATCACTCTGCAAAACTTATTTAGCAGTCCAGCTACATGTAGTTAAGTGCTAGATTATCCCACATAGACTGCTATATAAGCTCTGAAAAAGGCAGAATGATGCATGCCATTTTCAAAAGGGAACAAAGGCAAATGTAATTAAGCAAGCCACATATCAAAATGCTGGGATTCTGTTATTTCTGGAAGTTCCTTTTCATTGCCTGAATTCTACCTGAAGTCCTATGTGCCTTTTCTCTTGTGTTTTAATTTGCCAAAGAGCCCTTACTGCTAAGACAGTATTTAGGACCTACAATGAAGGGATGCCAAAGGACTTGTAAGTCCCTCCTGATTGCTTACCCTGACTAGTGACAATTTTTTTCCATCTCTGGAGGGCAGAGTTCAGTATCTTTGGGTACATACAATTTATGGTATATTATATGTGATAAGAAAGGACTACTCAGAGATGGGGTTCATTCTTTTTAGACATTTCCTCTGTGCATGTTAATTTCTGCAGAGTCAGAAAATGAGGAAACAAATGAGAACAATGAATTAGGGAAATTATGGGATGGGTCTTTTCTCCACTATATCCATTTTGTACAAGTAGATGCCAATGAAGGTAACTGACTGTGATGCAAGAAACAAGAAAAAAAAGACGATGTACCAACAAAGGCTATATACTGAAAATACTTTAAACATACCGAAACATTAACAGCTGTTCCCTCTGTTAAGCACATAGCGTAACTTGTTCAGTGCTATGAAAGAAGTCTATTTTCCATAGAAAGAATATTTATGTGAGGATAAAGTAAAATAATTCAGCAACTCTACAAGAATACTGAGTTTAAAACTCAAAGTTGTCTTTAACATTATCATAGGAAAGTAAGACTGTTTCCCAAGAAAAACTAATTTTTTTTCTCTCAGTTTTTTTTCTTTTTGTGTCCTCTACTTAAAGTATTATTCTACAAAACTTTTTGTCTTAGCAAATATTAACCCATTTTCATGAGACTTGCCATATGACAATAAATAACAGGAAGAAGAGTGGTGTAAATTTTTTTTTATTGTGTTTAGTTGCACATGTGCACCCAGTAGCTAATTCTGGGGGGCTACAGCAAATTAATTCATTGAAACATGAATCAGAGGCAACCTTTTACCAGGATCTGACAAATTGTTTATGTGAAAGTGGTATAGTTTGATAAATCAGGTGTTTGATTTGTGGCATACAGCTAAAATCTGCTGGGGCCATTTCCAAAAGACAAAATAGTTTCAGATTTACTGTTAAAAATTGAAGAATCTCCCTTCTTCCTCCAGTATGCAACATTATTAACAATAATAACTAACTAATTAACTAACAATATTAGTTACTGGAATCTGCAAACTTCAAATGCAAATTGACTCAACTTTTCTCCAGAAACAAAGAAGATGAAGAAACTAAGTAAAAACAAATAGTGCTTCTGGATACTAATGGCAGACTGTCATGCCAAAGTGTTCAAAGAAAATCTCTGCTAATCACCTTCTATTGATTCCTCTGTAACATCAACGTCCCAGAGATGACACGTGGAACGTGATCCAGCCATACAAGAAAAACACAAAAAAATAGTAGTCCTGAACCTAAGAATTTTCCTCAGTATCTTCAGCTTGAAGACCAACTCTTAGATCTCCTGCGTATCAGTCTAACAGCTGAAAAGAATCCTATTTAAGAAAATGTTTTTGTTAATGAAAGTACTTCCCAATGGGTGCTTTTGGAGATGTCTCTGACTCAGGACCTGAATTTTCTCTGTACAATTAGTCCTTTAAGTATTCAACTATTCAAATGTTTAGGCTTTGCAACAATTAGGAACACACTAGCACTAGAATCATGCTTCACTTTCCTGAATGTGTTCATATGTTCTTAGATAGAAGAAGGTCATGTATCAACTCATCACTTTTTTGGAATCTTCTAGCTGAATATATTATAGAGATTTTTTAGGTGTAATTGATCCAAAATTAATTTTTTCTTGCTTAACATCATTCTTTAAAAAAAGGAGAGAAATGGCATTTTGAAAGAACAAATTTTATGATGCTGTAGGTAATTTTTTAAAGGTATCAAAAAATCAAGCTGCTCAATGTCCAGAGTTAATCCACTTATGTCCTAGATTATACAATTAAGACCAAACTAATAAAAGAGAATGCAGAATATAATTTCTTTTACGTACATTTCTGTAGGAAAAGGGAAGAACAAATAAATAATTAATTCTAGGAAGTGTATCAAAAATACAGAGTAGTGCCATATCTACATAGAGCTGAGGACCACATTGTGGCAAGCTAGAAAATTCTTGTGCTTCACTTGTTATGGTACACTGGATAAAACTGAGAAATAGCTGGCATGTACAAACCCAGCATTCTGCTGACTCATTGAAGAGCTTCTGAAATTTAGGGATTTACACAGAAAGAATATGGAAAGAGAAAGAACCCTATTTAAAGGGTCGGTCTCAGCAGATCTTTTGAGAGAATGCAAAAGACCAGAAGTGGCTTCCATGAAAGCAACAAACACAGTTAATTCCTTAAACCACTATTAAAATTTCAAATTTCCCCCCTAACTTAGCAAGTTAAACCCAAATGAAATACATAATACTTAGCATGACAAACAGTAAATTGCTCCTGGACCACTGGTCCACGAAAGACTCAGGATGGGGTTCTGAACCTACAGCCAATGCTTGTTTAGCCCTAATTAATTTCTACTTTAGGAGGGAATGAAAGATAAAAGTCTCAAAGTCATACTTCAGACTACACTTTCCACCAAAGCAAGCCACTGAAAAATATCATTGTTTGTGATTTTATACTTCATTTGCTCCAATGATAAATATAATTTAATTGAACCTTAATCATAGAACCGGCTTAGCCTTAGCAATCTGTCAGTCTTATTTTAAATTTTCATTTAATTGTAACTTGAAAATGCATTTAAACCTCACATAATTTAAATCCATTAAAATGCACGTGAAGTCACCATAAAAGGGAGCCTGTTCACATTTAAAAGAATAGCTTATTAATAGAAGATGCATAGTGATCATTTGATGCCATCCTTCTCATTTCCTAGTGTAAAACATTTCCTTTTCATATCATACTTTAAGTTCAATTGCCCATCTTATCATGTCAGCAAATGTTTTGTCTGGCCAAAGACAACACTCTCTCCCCTACATCTCAGATGCTTCCATTCCTACGTCTGAACATTTGTTTCAGGTAAAGACCAACAATACTTCATCTTAGTTTTCATTTGAAGTTGGCATGGCTTCGCCAAGTGCAAGTCTTGCCTGACCAACCCAGTGACCTTCTATGATGGAGTGACTGCATCAGTGAACAAGGGAAGAGCTACAGATGTCGTTTTTCTGGACTTTTGTAAAGCCTCTGACATGGTTCCCCACAACATTCTGCTCTCTCACCTGGAGAGAGATGGATTTGATGGATGGACTTCTAGATGGATAAAAATATGCTGGACAGTCACATCCAGAGGGCAGTGGTTAACGTCTCAGAGACCTGATGGATATCAGTGGCAAATGGTGTCCCTCAGGAGTCAGTACTGGGACCAGCATTACTTAATATCTTCATTAAGGACACAGACAAAGGGATTGAGTGCATCCTCAGCAAATTTGCAGATGAGACCAAGCTGACACACCTGTGGGTGACACACCTGAAGGATGGCATCCATCCAGAGAGACCTGGACAAGATCGAGAAGTGGCCCGTGGGAAACTCATGAGGTTTAACAAGGTCAAATACAAGGTGCCGCATCTGGGTCAGAGTAACCCCTGGGATCAACACAGGCAGGGGGATGAACAGATCAGAGTAGCCTTGCTGAGAAGTACTTGGGGGTGCTGGTGGATAAGAGCATGGAAAAGATCCAGCAATGTGCACTTGCAGCCCAGAAAGCCAAACGTGTCCTGGGGGCATAAAAAGCAGCATGGGCAGAAGGTCAAAGGAGGTGGTTCTGCCCCTTTACTCTTCTCTAGTGAGACACCACCCAGAGTGCTGCATCCAGCTCTGGGGTCTCCAGAACAGAACGGACATTGACCTGTTGGAACAAATCCAGAGGAGACCACCAAGGCTAGAGGGATGGAGCACCTCTCTTACGAGGAAAGGCTGAGAAAATTCAATTTGTTCAACCTGGAGAAGAGATTAGGTTCAGCTCCTTTGGGGTGACCTAACTGTGGCCTTCCAGTACATGAAGTGAGCCTAAAAGGAAGACGGAGAGGGACTTTTGACAAAGCATGCAGTGACAGGCAAAGGGGAATGGCTTCAAACTGAGAGTAGGTTTAGACTAGATATTAGGAAATAATTATTTACTGTGAAGGTGGTGAGACACTGGAACAGGTTGCCCAGAGAAGCTGTGGATGCCCCATACCTGGAAATATTTAAGGCAAGACTGGATGGACCTCTGAGCAACCTGGTCCAGTGAAAGGCGTCCCTGTCCACAGCAGGATGGTTAGAACTAAATGATGTTTAAGATCCTTCCAACCCAGGTCATTCTGTGGTTCTATGATTCATATTAGTCAATTCCTGTTAACCCAGTGGTTCTCAGTTTTCTCAAAAATGTCTTTCATTTGTTCAGATTTTGAATAATTAGTGCACTGTCCTTATATGCTTCTAGTACATTATTTTTATATACTCAATTGTAAAAGGAAAATTTCAACTTGTGTGTGTGTCTACATCATCACTGCTTCAAACAAGAATTCTTCATTCACCAAAATTGTTACAGAGCCCTGTATGTATTGCAGTGCTCTGACTGAGCATTTTGATTTAAACTTTTTTTAAAATAAAACTTTACAATGGTTACTTAATCCATCTGATAAGTCTGAATAAATGTCACTTCTAGAGTTTCTATCTAATACAGTCTAACTTTTCAACATTCTTTCTACATTGCTTTGCACTCCCTGAATTGCATATTTTTCTCTGTGTTGGCTTCTACTTTCACAATTTTATTGCAGAACTAACATTCTTGTAATTTATAAAGCTAATAGTAGTAATTTTCTTAAGGCTTAACAATGTTAGCTAGGGCTTACTCTTTCTATCTTCTGAAGTCTTTTCTAAATAATAATTCCTCCTAATGACTACTAACCTGTGATGGTATAATTGTTTAGAATACATGGAGCCACCCATGCAGAAGTATATATTGCAGCTATAGGAAGAGATTTCAGAACCTTCTGTAGCTTAAGTTAAATACAGGCTGAGGCTTGAGGTTTTGGTTTCTGTTTATATATATGTATATGAATGCATGCAAGTATATATGCCTACATACTTTGATATTATTATAGAAAATTATCTTACAGGCAATTTCTGCTCCAGAAACAAGCCTTGGTTCTGCATGCCACTGACCAATTTGGTCATGTGCATCACCACTCAGTTACAGAACATCTCTAGTAAATCTGCTTCAACATCACAACTTGCTTCAAATATCACAATTTTTTGCACACTCTAGCATGGATTTTTGGTTGTCAGCATCACATTGCCCCATATGCCCTGAAAGAATGCAACTGAAATAAGAAAGAAAAAACCAAATCTGAAACCGCAATTTTTTTCCATGTTTTTTCTAACAGGGAAAGAACTTAGGTTTTAAAAAAGCTGCTAAGTTCTCTCTATGTCTGCAGTAACACAAGCTCATTTCTTAGATATTAAAAACACATTGAAGCAGGTTTCAGCTTCTCCATACTTTCTTTACTTTTCATCAGAGAAGAGTAAAACAGTGGGAAGACTTAGGGTGAGACGCCCTGGTGAGAGAAAGGGCAGCTGTAGGCACTAGGAGCATCCTGCCTCAAGTGCAAGGAGAACTGCAATGAGGGACTCCTGTATTTTCCGCCATGCTGGAGTTCTTTCCATAACCTTCAGTGTCCCTTCTCCCCACTTCACTATACACACTTCATAACCTGCCTCAAAGAACAGGGTGCAATTACCATTGTATTAGGAAAAATTGACGTGGTCTTCAGTGCTGGCCTCAGCACCATGGTGCCCTGCTGTGAAGTCCTGCTCCTTGTGGCCTCTGCCTACACTGGTGAGCAGTGCTGGAATACCACGGGAGAAGGAGAGAAATGCTAACATTGATCTTTGGATCAGAGAGTACACACATTGATCCCCAAGATCAATAGAGAGGTCAGGATTCAGTCACACATGATCTACAGCTACAGCTCCTAAGCAGTTCCTGAAAGACAGTGGAGGGAGATGTCTGTATGGATGACTAAGGGTTATATCTTGATCCCATTTTCCTTTTAAGGAAACCTACACTCCAGAAAAGCTTTTTTTTTCAATTGCTTTTGGCTCTGAATCAATTTTCCTGAGCATAAAACAAATTTCAGTGTCCCCGGTATTGCAACACGAGCTGTCCATTTCCTTTAACATATACAATGGTTTTAGACTTCTCTAATGTCAGGAAGCCTCCTTAAGCTCTTAAATTAACAATGAGAACAAAAATGAGTACAAATTGCTTTTAAAAGTTGCACAGTTTAAGTATCATCAAAAAATAAATTAGTCAGGATCCAAAATACAGCTAGGAAGTTTCAGAAGAGAGAACTGCTGGCTCTGCCATTGTCTGTGCAGGCAAGCACAGCAATTGCCTGCTGGAGTCTCCAGAGTAATAGTAATAGGAGATTAGGGACCTAATAATAAATCACTAGCTTGCAGGTCAATTAGGTGGCCAAGAAACACTTGAATTCCACCCACTGTGCCATAATAATGGCCTTGCTTGTAAGCTGCTAAAGACAAAACACATCCAACATGATTTCAACACTGCATTCCAGGTAGCCCAGCTCCACTACCCACTTGGACATCACGGTTGCACATCACACAGGTTTTGCTGGGAGATTGGCACCTTGAATGCTATAGAAGGGTCTTCTCTGAATTATAAGCACCAGGCTTAATCTATTTGGAGATAAGGGACATAGAATTCTCACACCTCAATGCCCATTATACACACAACCACCTTGAATGGGGGAAGAATATACTTCAACATTTTTCAGCTTTTGTTTTTACATGGCACACCATTAGTTTGTCTTGTATCACAAATACACAGTAGAAGTATTCAATAAGAATCACTATAAAACAGGCTGCAGATGAATCCAGTTGTTTTCCTTCCGTATAGACATTTTATACTCAGCAATGATGGAGCTGCCTGAAAAGAATGACCCAGGTTTGATATTAGGCTTCTAGGTCATGGTTTCACCTTGACAACAGCTCTTTCATTTCAAGCAGTAACATTTGCCAGGATCCCTAAGGTGTTTTCATTTTTGTCAGGAAGCGTAGGGGGAAAAAAAGTATGAAAAAATGATAAATCTTAATTCACAAGCTACAGGACTATCTCTGTGTCTCCAGCACAAAACTTCAAATCCAATCCAGGACCTGGATGTGTATTAGGAGGCTGCAGATTTAAACCTTGTCCACCATGATCAAACTGGATTTATGGAGCATCATAACTCTCCAGACACCATCCAGCAGCTTATTAATTTAATAGACTCCTGTCCATTCCATGATGTTCCTGCCCTGACAGTCTCTCAAGATAAGGTGAAAGCCTTTTGACAGGACAGAGTGCATATATATTTTCTTCTGTTTTCTTGTGGATGGGGCTGTCGACAACTTGAAATGTGTGGCTCAGAAAATTTGGGGGTTTTTCTTCCCTCTTGCTTTGTAGGGAAGATGACAGAGGTACTGTGATCCCCTGGGGTCACAAGGTTATTGCAGTCCTCAATAGTTACTCAGCATAATAGTTAAAAAAATAATTTAGTTAAAAATAATACACAGTTAGCCTATATATCATATCCTGAAAATAATGACAACATTTTCCTTAAAAAAAATTTCTAAATGACTGATTTTTCTGCAATTGACGTAGAAAAATGAGGGACAAATACATACATTGAAAAAAAAATCTCCGCATTCTGTTTGCATTTATTGCTGCCAGGGGTGTCAATGTATGAAGCAATATTTCTTTTCATATGGTCACTTTGTGAAGTGCAGACTGGGCTTCTTTTTCTTCCTGAACATGCTCTGAGTTTTGGACTCAGTTTACAGCTTTTTAAAGCTTCAGTCTAAAATACATAATTTTGTGCAAATCATGTCAGTATTCTGCCTATTTCCTTGTGTCCCCAAATGAAAAATAATTCCAATTTCAAACTGTGAAATACACTACACAATAAGTGATAAGAACATAAGAAAAAAGACCCAAATCAATATACATATGAGAACAACCCATATCATTCGGCTGCTATGTAAGTGAAATGCACTAATAATGAACAAAAGCATTTTCATATTAGAAGTGGAAATTTAGTGGTAGTCCTGTATTTCTTCCCTTTATTATCTATATGCTTAGAATTTAAAGGGCATGTTAAAGTATACTGTGTGCTATTATATGCATATTCATAAAGATGCATAAAATAATCTTTTTATTGTTGATAATTAAGATAATACACAAGGCCCTGACCTCTAACTCCCTAAAGCAGAAAATCCCCTGCTGGATCTATTTTAAAAGGCAAAAAATTAAAATATGGAAAAAGTACAGTCCCCGCTCTGTGACTTCTTTGAAGCTGAATAGTGTCTGAACTAAGTACATAGCACTGTGACTGCTGTCAACAAGCCATAAGAACCACTAGTGATGGAGGCAAAATATTTTCTCCTTCCGTGTCCAGCAAGGAAATCATCAGGACTGATTTGCAATCGTTTCACTCACAACAATGCCATTTGGCATCCTGCCTTGTCAACATCCCTACAAAACCAAACAGGGAGCCTGACATCTACTTGCTTACCAATCGTGCCCTTATGTCTGTATCCACAACATTTTCTTCCAATGACTGTGAATGCAGACATATTATTCTATGTAAGCATTATGACTGTAATTATACTTCTCTTGAGAAATACTTTGCAATTTTTCAGTATTGTGTAAAAAGAAATCCGAAACAAGCTCTTCCACAGACCTTTGATATTAGGGTGTCACATGTGTTCTGTTAAAAACAAATTTTTTATGTCACTGGATACAAAGAACGAAAACCCTTACCACCACCAAAGGCTTCAGCACATTTTATAGCTAATGAAGGCATCCAGTAGGACAGCAGATACTGCAGTTTTCTGACTGTCCATGTGGAACAGACTTAGTAAATTTACGCAATTTGCTTTTAATAGTATGGGGCGGAAAAGCCCCTTGCAATCTAAAATATATGCCCCAAGTTAACCTTTGGCCTACTAAACAACTTGTTCTCTGACCCAAACCAAATTATACTCATATTCTAATGCAGCAGTGTTTAAACTTCTTATGATGTTTGACCTCTGTCTCATTCGGGTCCCTGGTGCTGTATGTCTGTGGTGCAATGTACCATTACATTCCCTGAAGCTGCAGGGGAAAAAAAAAGTATTTCCTAGCTGAAAACCCTTTGCTGGGGAAATCATGGTATCAAGGATCTCACAGAACAATCAAGAAAAATAATCTTCTGTCACCAAAGAAGAATTTAAGCACCCTTCTGCTGCAACAATTGACTTTTCCTCTATGTTAAAAATTAGAATGTTTATTTTAAATTAGTAAAATTAATTAAAAATTGCCTTCGGTCTTTACTAGTAGTTTCACGTAACCCTTTTACACTGTTTGTATTTTCAGTATATGGCACATACATCAGCTAAATAAGCCACCCCAGTACCAGTGAAATAAGTATTCAGTTATGCATTTACTGACTTATTTTCCTTGAATTTTGGGGCTCAGCAGCCAGGGGAAGCCTCAGAAGGGTTGAGCACAGCCCTCTGCCTCTAGCCCCGACTTCTGCCCTGCCCTCTCCTCTGTGCTGCCTTTCCTCAAGCTTCCATTTATAAATTAGCTACATGACACAGTTTCAGTGTGGGCAGCTGTCATTTTAACTAATATCATTCTGTAAATCCACCCTAGCAGGCTTCCTCTCTGCTGTGATTGGAGAATAGACTTTTTTGGGCAGCTTTTTTTTGCCTGTTTGAGCAAGCACCCATCCCTTAGCTGTGTGGAGCAGTACTCCCCTGAAATTCCCTCCTCCACTCCCCATTTTTTTGTTCAACAAAAGAAAATGACAATTCTTGGATCTCACCCTTAGGCAACATCCTCCCTAGTAAGGATTTTGTTATAGTCACTCAGTGGGCACTGACTGTGATTTCACTTACAGAGAGACAGAGGCTTTTTATGGCTCTCGATATCATGTGTCTGCACCACCAGCACAATTAACGGGAGCGTCCTGTGGAATCACTTACGGAGATGTCATGCAGTGCCTGTGGAACCGCGCTGGGGCAAGGATGGGTTTTTTCTCCTGCATCCTCTCAGAAATAACGAAGGGCATAAACTACTCAGTGAGGCCAGGCAGAGGAGGAAATAACATCAGTAAATCACTAACGGAAATGCAAAACCAAATACTGCCTCACACAAACTGAGATGATGGCTGGCTTAAGAAGTGTGCAAGTCAATGCCTGCAGCAACCTCCTTTTTGGCAGCCATACCCGACCCCATCCCATCACCCCGTGCACCAGCACCCATCCCTGTCCCTCCAAGGGGCAGCCTGCAAAGCAGTCATTTCCTAAATTAGGATTTGCAGCAGGAGACGTGCCCCCTGGCTGCCACCTGGCCAGCAGCACGCTCAGTGGGACGTAACGCAACCTGACCAGCCCAGACACACGTTACACATGTTGACTTTCCTGCACAGAGTTATCCTGTGGTGCTCTGCAATCAATTACTGTTATACCACCATCATTAATAATTTTCTTAATGAAAATGATTCTGTTGATCTCCGTTGTATTTTAATTATCAGAGTTAAGCATAATTACACTGCAGCTCTGAGCTGGCATGTAGACTCCTTTAGGGCGCAATTTTGTTTTAACACACTGATAATGTAATTTTACATTGTGTCAGTTGTTTAGTTATTATCCAGTCGTACAATTCCGCTGTATTCCTGATAACAGATAATAACCTTAGCACCTCCTATATCCTGAAGTCATTTAAAAAGCAATATTGGAATTTCACAACTAGCTAACTTAATCGCCTTATGATTTTATAATTCCCACAGCTAAATATTTGTACAGACACCCTGTTTTAACAATGCCACTAAACATACGGTATCCATACATTTCACATAAATGGCTTAAATAATATCGAGAAAAATGTCTGTTACATGAGCATGGCTTTTACTCTGTGCAACTGTGTTTTTACACTGTTTCTATTCTAGTCAGTCATAATTTATTTTTTAAAATCCTTGCAGTTCCAGTGAAAGATTTTCAGTAAATAAATATCCCAGCCACTTCTTAGCTTGTGGGGAGACTCTTACCCATGGTCTTAGAGATTTTCGAGGTCTGGTGCACAACTCTGTTAGGCAAAAATGTTTCTCAAGTATACTATGTGGCAATTACCATACAGTTCATGCATTAATACTTCCTACCACTATAACTTGTTCGAATTATGCTGAAGCTTTTTTTGAAAAGAACATATATTTCTAAATAAGCTGTAACTCATAAAATCTATCTCTCAAATCTCAGTTTCTAGGACATATCTCAAATTACTGCATAGACTTTGTGAAAGTCCATTTTGAAACACGAGAGAAGTTTACGATAAATACTGAAACAAAAAGAGCATTTCTTTTGAATTTAATTACAGTAGTAAAAATTTCCTTTCAAGAAAACAGACTGGAATAACGGCATGTGCCATAAGTAGCCAGCTTGTATCAGAATTTGTAAAACAGGATAATAATTAACTATCTCTAATGAACTGTTTTTCTCTTTCTAACTTGTCCTAGTATTGGGGAAATGTAATTATAAAAAGTACAGGAAGTGATCCTAGACTAAACTGAATAATTAGAATAGCACTTATTTCAAATACTGAGTATTTACTTCACAGCTATTCACTCTGAATGTACTCTAATGTGTGATTTTAAATAACTGGTTTCTTTATCTAAAGATTGGTATAGAAGATGGCTTGTGATTGCACTGTAATAACTTAGAAATATAATCCTATATGTGTGCATCAGACATATATATATATAAATTTATAGATATATATATATACACACATATATATGCACATATACACTTTGTTTGCTTGCCTAGGGAAAATATTTTATGGAGAGCATTGAAGGCAAATAGGGAGTTAGCCAGCCAGCTCAAATTTTCTTTCTATAGAACCTACATTCTAGGCTCCTGTCCCCGTGATTGTTGTCTGTGCAATATGTGGGTGACTACAGTGCTCACAGCCTCTAGTGAATTGGAAATCAGACTGACATTCCTATGTTCTCCTGAAGGATCTGGGGAAAATTCTGCTCTCAAAGATATCTCTGTAATGAGCTAAAAGGAAATATGGCATGTGCTTCTGAGTCAGCAACTGATCAACCAGTACCATGTACTGTTAGCCAATTCTAAACTTATCTTCCTCTTAGAAATGTGCCAATTTACTCCACTCATCTCATCTTGAGTTTAGTATGGAAAACAGCTCCCAGGTGACCAAATCTGCTACATGGATAATTCCACACATTGGTTCAGCTAATTGCTTTCAGAAATAACAACTTATTGCTAAGCAAACTAACAAAATTATACACATGCAACTACAACATAACATCGAATTACAGCTACATGCCAGCTGACACTGTTTCATTAGAAGTAATGGCACTATAGGAGACAGAAAGCTAACACAAATCAAAGCAATGTAATCTGGAATGATGAGATACAAATTGAAGGAAGAAACATTATTCTATTTATTTATTTTACCATCTTCTATTTGACATTGTTTTGTGATCCAAGCCAATTAATCTTTCTAGTACAAAAATCCCAGCAGAGCTCAAGGCAAGGGTAGGTGCTTAATGACTGACAGAGCAGCCACCTCAGAGTGCAAAGAGAGGAACAGAATGCAGTGAAAGCAAAGCATATCTACGACTTCCTTCCTGCATTAGTTTAGTGAAGTAGCAGATTTTTAACATGTATTTATCCTCAAATTTATCCTCAACCTTTGTTATAATATGCATCTGTGATAGAGACAATAGAATTCACCTTGAATGCTGTACAACTATCTCACCATACCTTGTTAACCAAGGACTTAAATAACTGGCATGATCAGTGAAACAAAATCCATCACCTTTGAATGAAAATACTAATATTTTGGGCTAATCAGGCTGCATCAAACTGAAGCAAGTTCTTACTAGAAAAAAAAAATTGTACTTCAATAGATTAAATCAGACAGCACTGAAACTGTCTAATGAATTAGATAATGTTTGTAAAATACTTTGAAGATGAAAAGTCCAACTGGTAAATATGTGCTAAGTATTAATATAATTACAGAAAGAATGTAATACTTGATAAGACACCATCCTATGGGAATTTGCAGGAGCTATGTTTTAGAGTGAAAGTAGTTTCCCATTACATTAAAAAGTTTTTGCAGGAAAGTTTGCCTGCGTGTATTCAGTATTGCGAACAGCAAACTGCACCTATGGATTCATGCAAAAAGCTTCAGTGTGTTTGCTACTCAGAGCACTCTGCTGCTTCTTCCACTTGGGCTGCAATCAGCAAGCTGTGAAAGGAGGGCAGCTCAACTGTTTTTAGATCTGAGCCCAGTTCTCTAGTACTGCAGGTGTTTCAGGTTGTAGAATGACTGTGTTGACATTTTGTAATTATAATAGAAAGAATTTATAAGACCCTGGTGTGCGACTCATTTTTAACATGCAAATTCCCTGTTTTCAGTGTTTCAACTTTCAAAGGCTTGTGGCAGTTTAAAAGCAATCCTCTTATAAGTGTATAAATTGCAATGATTATAGGAACAAGTTGTAATTGTTTCTAGTAAGTTTTTAGGAGTCTTTGATGTTATGATTAGTGTTTTGTATGTTAATATATTGATATGGGTGCTTATTTGCCTGAATGCTTGTATGCTGAAATGGTCACTAGGTTGCCTCAGCAAACAAATCTTTGATCTCAGTAGGTCTGTTTGGTTAGAAATAAAACCTAAAAGAAATTAAACAAGAACAGTGCATGTTCTAAAGTATTCACAAAGTGCTGAGATTGGTGATTGAAATACAAGGAAGGGAAGTCATAGTTTTGCAACCTGATCCGTAGGGTGAATGCCAAACACAACTACAACTATGTTACTTTTATTCCACGTATTCAAGTGGTGTTTTGTTTATCTTTTTTTAAAATGTATTGTAATGATTATGTAGCTGCATTTAGAAAGCTTTCACAGTGACTGACTGAATATTGTGGTGCATAGTCCATGGTGCTATGGACTGAACCCGAGGCTCTTTGTGTTGGTTCGAGATGCAAGACAAAAGCCTGTGCACCTTGAACCAAAGGAGCTGTTAGATGTGGTGGGTTAGATAAAGCATCTTTGGCAGGCAGCCTTGTAAGAACTTGTACAAATCCGGAAATCCATGTAAGACAGAAGTGATGCCCATTGCCACGAGCCAATACACTCCAGTGAAGCATCATCACATCATGCCACTGCTCAGAGACTGGAATGTCAGAGGTGACAACCCTGAAACCCAGTTCCATTTATCTTATGTTACCATGCTGACATAAAGTCTTTTCATAGTCTAATCAAGTTCTCATTCTTCATATAAAACTGGATTGCAGTTAGTAATCTACAATGTAATGCAACATAGAGAAATGATATCCAGTATGCCCAATAAAATGTCAAAAAGAATTCACCTGTTCAAAGTATATAGATTTTACAGATGTTTCCCAGAGTACTGACTCTCAGAGAGAAATGGATAGTATGTTTTATGTCAGCTGATGTTATTTAGTGTTTATAAAGCATTTAATAAACTACAGGCACTCTGTGGGTTTTTATACCACTAAAAGAAAAAAAAGGCGAAACCAGAACATGGAAAAAAAAATGGGAACAAAAACTGACATTAAGGGGAGACATAGTATTATTTTTCCTAGTATGCAACAGGTATATGTTTATCTCAGTAGCTTACACAAGAAAGTAAAGAAAAAAATCAGTTTGTGTTTACCTTTGTTGTACACAATGCAGTTGTTTTTGTTGTCTTCTACTCCTTGCCAAGTCACATCCAGCAGCCACTTGGGGCCAGCAGTCAGTACCATAGGGACTGAAGCCTTTGTCTTCTGTAGGAAGGATGATAACAAACAGATGCCATTTGTTCGCCTTGATTAAGAACTTGAATAATAATGGTAATAATCATTTTATTTGCAAACAACAAAATCTCCAAACCCATAAGCCAAAGTCTTATTCCCCTGCCTCAGGATTTTTTTTTAAGAAGACACAAGCAGGAAGCTTTAGTTCTTTCATTGATTGAATGGTGAAACTATTATCAAGGATTTTTCTGAATGATATTGGATCAGATCTCCAAGATTACACAGATCTCTGGTGGCTGAGAATTATAAAGGGAGTGCAGATGACTTTCACAGCAAAGAGCCAAGTGTTTAGAAGTGAACTTTAGACACATTGTACTTCATTATCAATGGGATCTCACTATTTCCTGAAACAGACAGGAAAGAATTTAAAGAACTGGTATCCATTTCAAAGATCTGTCCTGGGTAACATTTGTATTATCATAGGAAATTGTTCTGAACGGATAATGGAATTTTTTCCCTTTTGCTATGTGTTTATGTGTGATTTTACTATGTCAGAAAAAATAATAATGCTAATGATTCACTGCAAAAAGGCTATAAAACAAGTTGTATTAATACATTCAAAAACTCAAAAGTAAAGCAAGACATCATCACACCTGAAAGGCAAGCATGCAATTTACCATCTCCTGTCTGTATTTCAGATTCTATATTTAGAGAATTTGTTATTTGAGGAGATAAGGCAGAGGCCTCAAATTTATTAACACTTAACTCCTATTACTAATCAAATGGCAAAATCCTGTGGGTAATCCTGAGTTTGTCAGTATGTGGCAATTAGACTTCTATCATAGACACTTCTTCATCTTTGTATCAAGAATGAAAGCACAACAGAAGTATGAAGTACAACAGCCACGAGGTAACTTTTAATTTTTTTTTTCTGGGATATAATTCTGTCCAAGACATTCCAACATTTTGTAAGAGAATTTAATTATTTTTATATTCCACCAATAATTCTCTAGTTGTCTTAACCTATTTTTTATTGTGATATGCTGTATGACTGATCGAGACTAAAAAAATTTAAGGTACAGAAAATCGTATCTACATGGACATTCCAAATGCTTTGCCCACATTTATTATCAATAAATATTCTAGAAATGCAGTGAAAAATAAGAATATTAACCACAGATCATATTACATTCACAAAATACACCTGAAAACATTTATTGAAAATAAGATACTGCTTAGAATATTTTAGTTATATAAGATAATCTAAAAAAAATTAAAGAATATGTATTTACTATAATTAGATTAATATTCTAATCATGATGATAGAAAAAGACAGACATCAAATGTCGTATTTTTGTGGGGTTTTTGTCTGTTTAGACTCCAATACTATTTTATCAAATACACTACTTACTTAATTTTCATTTTAGATTTTGCATTTTTCATACAAATGTTTGTGCATAAGTCACACTTTTATATGAACTCCATGACATTATTCATCTTCCTTGTGTATGGGAAAAATCGATAGAAATTATAAATGAAATTAGGAAAAAGGAATGTAACATCTATCAAAAATATAACTTCCTAGTGTAAAAATGAAAGCAAAGATGTGCGATGTCTCAATTCCTAATACTGCTTTCTCTATGGGAAGCTGCAGAAAGTATGTTTTGCTAATATGAAGTATTACAAGAGTCAACCCAATCACATGCACTTGTATTCTGAATTTAAATTCTAATTAATAACTGACCAGTAAACAAAACAATTTTATTTTTTTAAAATTTGGTTAAGTGTCTATGTAAATTATCAAGAAGCCTGATATTATCAGTTATGAAATCAATGGAAAGTATATACATATGGGCTACATAGAAAATAATGACATAAAATAGGCAAGAACTGAAAAAGAGCTGCAGCAGATGACATGAAAGGTAATCAAAGTATCATCCCTATCTTCTAGCATAGAAAAGTCTGAACTTTACTGTAATTTACACCAAAACAGTGCTAAGGCTGCCATGGAAACAATGAAAAGTGGCTATTCTCCACGTAGCAGAGATTCACACCCAAACTGAATACAAGCTGTAGCAAGAATATTAGCAACTATGGCTGCATAACAATAATGAAGAGGAGGATCAGGACACAGTCCAATACTTGCTGCACTTCTCCGAGTGCCATTTCAGTCAAGCCTTTAACATGTTTTTGTGCTTATATGTGCTTTCAGTCTCTGGTAATCCCAAGTATAATCAAAAGACAGTGAAATATTATCCAGCTAGGAGACTTTTCCAAGTACACCAAAAATGATTAAGACATTCAAAGAAGTGGTTTTTTTTCTTAAGTTGGAGGCCAAGTTAAGAAACAGAACAAACCAAAATTCTATCTTTTAAGTGCAGAAAGGATCATCTATTTAATTTTCACAAGATCTAATTCCTATTTCTGGTTTACTTCTTTCCAGACGTCTGACATTTCATTGTGTCTCTTCCATCTCTAAGGGTATTATCTGCATTAAGGTGGTATCAAAAAGCCTCAAATAATATCAGGATCTTCTTGTGCTGGGCAATAGTTTATCTACATAGACAGGACAAATAATACGTCCTGGGAAAGGATTATACTTAACCACATACTGCTGAGGAAGAATGAGATACAGAGATACCATTTGACTTTCTCATGGAGATTAATTTCTCCTTTAGTAAGTGGCAGGCTTAGTCCCAGGCCACCGCCCCAGTTCCTCCAGACAAGGAGAGGGGCCCAGGCCTCATCCCTTCTGAGGTGAAGCAGTGGCAGCAGCAGGTAGACTGAGCACCAGCAGTCAGCACGTGTGTCTGCTTTGCTGTTCCCCATTTAGAGGGCTTTTTTGGAACTTAAAGAACTCCATGGTTATCACTAAATTAGCTTCCAGGTCGGCTTGGCAGTTAAACTTGTAATCAGCTCTGCAGCTGTAAGTGGTCTCTAAGCACTAGAGATAGGCTGGAGGAGGAACAGGGTGTTTCGTCTCAAAGCTCTGCTAGCCCAGAAGAACTGGTGAACACCTCAAAAGAATTTCCCATTCTCCCATAGCTCTGCTTCCAAGCTGCACAGATATGTAAATAAACTTATTTTAATATGAAAGAAAAACTTCACAAGACCCCGGCTGCTTGTAAAGCTTGGCAGCTCCACTGAGGGACACCAGCAGTGGCTTCCATTTGATGCACCTTAGTGGCATATTGTGTGAGCTATAAGGCAGGTCAGGACCATGGCAGCAGTTCTTGGGGTCTGGCATCCTGTGAGGTTTACAGGTTCATAGGTGTTCACCACCGAGAGAGGCTTGCTCTTGTTGTGCTTTATTACGTAGTAAGAACTGAAGTAAGCCTGCTGATTCAGGAGAGGCCATTTCCTTAAAATGGTTAAAATGAAAAGACCCCAGTCCAAGATAAAATGAAGCTATGGTTAAATCAGTCATGCCTTTATCACCTCAAGATTAGACTACTGCAATGCGCTATACCTGAGGCTACATTTTAAATCCATTTGAAAGCTGAAGCGGGTGCCGAATGCGGCAACCCGCTTCTAAAGCAGGATATTGTGCTTTGAGCGCATTACACCAGTGCTTTTTAATTTTCACTAAGTGTCCGTGGAATTTAAGGCACTGGTTACAACCTGTGAAGCCTGGGACCTGTCTGTTTGAGATACCTAATTGAGACCTGCCAGGTCCATTGTCTCAACTCTACAGCCACAGCTGAGAACCACCAAGGAACACGAAAAAGGGCTTCCTTGGCTTGACACTGAATACAGTCTTGGCAGGGCAACATGTTCTTCACGACAGCTCTTTACCTTTGGGACATCATCCTACTTGAAGTAAAGTATGTTCATGCTCTGACTGTCAGATGCTTCTATAAAAATCATCCAGTAATTCATAAGATGTACCTGTCATACTGCAAAATTTACTTGGTCATTCCCAAAACAGTAGTGGTAGGTGTTACCTACTTTACACTGGTTTGTTTTGTTTTGGTTTGGGTTTTTTAAGTGCTAGTAGGAATATAAGAAATGTACCTTTTTACGCACACAAAGAAACCCCTTTCTTGACACAGAAGAAGCTACAATATTGCAGCTTCTTATAAATAAGACTTCAAAAACCAAACATAATTTTATTTCTCCCTCCGAAAGAACAGCTACACATTACTCAAAAGCTTACAAAACATTCTTCCTACTGCCTAAGTATAATCATAGGGATCTGCTAACAGGTGTATGTAAGATGAGGCCATACAGTAATAACCTCCCATTATTTAAATGAGGGCACATTATAGACCCACAGTTTTGTTCACTGCTCTACACTAGGTAACTGTACATTCTAGAGCTTACTAGAGCAATGTTTCCCTAAAAATGCAATTTCTGCTAATGTCTTCATGCCATAACTAGACAAATTTGACAAGGACAAGCAGGGTCAAAACTGCGATCTCTCAGGGAACAATTAGAATTAGCTAATGAGGATAAAAGAGGTCAGGCAGGCATCCACTTTTCACTAACCTTTGAAGCAACTGGACAAACAAGGGAGGTAACCCTCCATAAATGTTTATATTCAGTCAAGAGGTTAATGGAGATAAAAATAGCCATCACAGCATGCCGAAAATAGTTTTGCACTCTTGTTAAATGGAATCAGTGCTGACAAGTAACATTAGATGGGCTCTTCCCTGCAAAGATTTCTAGCATATGATGTGTGTGGCCTGGCAGAAACTTGAGGAAACCCCCACACTGAAGAAAAATACAGCATGATCAAGTTGCTTGAAATCTATGAAATTCAGATGTCAAATGCCTGATGAGTGTTAGCTGTTTCTTAAGAAGCTGTGCTGAAGCAAGTTACTGAGCTACTGAGCTCATGTTCAGTAAGTCACTGTGACATGACCATCCTGTCCCAGGCACGGTGGCTTTGTTTCTTACTGTATTTTGGTTCCTGCAAACAGATTTTCTTTCTAAATCTTCCAAAGAGCCTGAGTTCCCACGAAAGACACAGAATATTATCAGAATGTCTTCACGCCCTTGGAAAGTTCCAATGCCCTCTGGGCAGAGTTAGTTTATATAGTCAATTAAAACCAAGAGTGTACTGGGAGAAGAGCTGTAAACATATCTGAGGTGCCTTCAGATATGAGTCTGTGCTAGCAAAACACCAGTTAATACACTGAAGGAGGGTTCTACTTTGAAATTCAATTTAAATTCAACTGGATCATCACAGGGTTAACATGCTGAAGCTGCAGAACATCCCGTCTTGAGAGGTTGAGTTCACCTTTGATGATCACCATACTCAATTCAACAAACTTTGTGAGCAATCAAATCAGTTCAGTTGTGAAGGGGTCTTAAGGGTCATTCTGGACAGAGCAATAACAGATATTTGTATAGGTCTCAGACTATCCCTAATTAGTTAATATTTAAGATGCTTTTGAATAATAAGAAGAGTGGTAACTCCATTTTATCACCTCTCACACTGACTGTCCCAATGTATTTCTTTACCTTATAGCTGATTACAGATTCACAAAGCTCTAAGACCATCCCATCCAAACAGCCCAATGGACAGACACAGATCCGCATTTCGTTGTTGATTTGTATGCAATCAGCTGTACTGTCTTTCAATTTCTGTAGCTTCCCTGAAAACTCTTATCTTTTTCCACGGAAGATTCAGTCTTGGAAGAGTATTTATCTCAAGGGCTTTTCTGGAAAATCTGCCAGCTAAGGCCCATGGCAGCACTTCATAGTGCCACAGCTTTGTTCACTAGACCTGCAGAGGCAACTCCTGTCCACTAACACAACACTGGAGATGTCAGGAGGTTTTCATGCCAATGACAACAACACCAATTAAAGCAAAGAAATGACAGTCTCCAGCTATAAACACCCACTCTGGAATCTTACAATTGCACCAGCATTTCAGCTTTCACAGCCTCCATTATGTCTGTAGGTGAGACCTTGAAACTTGAACTAAACGCAAAAGAAATTTTGCATTCCTTAGTCCTTGTGATTGAAAAAAAAAAAAACCCAAACCCAAAAACTTTGAAAACCTGATACCAACATAATGTATGCAGGTAATTTCACCTAAATCTTTAGACAGCATGGCATAATTATTTTAGTTACTTTACAATTTTATGGGATCCAAGATTTCAGAGTAGTGTTCAAGCATCTGTATATCTGCACAGACAAATTGTTACTTGTAATGGGCCATGAAACTAATGATGAAGAAAAGAAGGATCTACTTCCCACTATCGTTCTTGGTAATAGTAGAAGAAAAATACTGGTAACGGTTGAAGAGACTGCGGTCAAACCAAAGCCTTTAAATGTTTCAAACACAAAAAAAAGGGAGAAAAAAATGTGCACACAGATGGAATCCCAAAAGACAGCTGGGATTCCCTGCAACTGAGAAACCCTGCTGTTTACCCCAAGGGATCATCACTTGTCAAGTGACAAGACTGAACATACATTTCACCATGTATCACTATGTACACTTCATCCACAAACTTAAGCAGACCAAAGAAATTATTCAAACAAAAAAACCCCACACCCTAGGTATGTTAATATTTTCCAACACTTGTCAGGATTTTAATATGATTTCAAATTTTTTATTACTATCAAATGTGCCTGCCTAATGCAAACTAAATGTGTGCTAAACATGAGGATCATTTTATTTTACCTAACTAGAATGTATTTTTTTCAAATCTGTAAAATAAACATAAATGTCACTGTAACTTAGGTACAAAGTAATGCTGTCAAAAGCAACTCCAATTTAGTCTATTTAACTCAGGATATCCTTGGAACACATCTTCAAACTCTTCCCCAGTTCTAAAAAAGTTTAAATAAATCCATATTCTGGAGCTAGTTGAGTCCTAGTGATTCCTTCTGTCTGCTTCTGTGGTCCTGGAGGAGGTGACTACCATCTGAGTGGAACAGGAATGGAAAAGCTGGAAAACGGACGTCTGAATACTCAGTGATCTTCTACTGCCCACATCATTCCATCTTGATGGGTTTTCTACTCCTGTCCTTCCTTCCTCTTAAGTCTTCATCTGCCTTCACTACACAGTGTTCCTCCCCTGCCCTTTCCTCCCACTTCTTTTGCACCATTTTATAAATACCTGCCTATGTATAGATAACTTCCTTTCTCAAAGAGCATGGGATGGATAGCAGTGTATTTTGCCATCACTCTCTTGACTTCATCCTCTCATTTTATTTTTCCCATTACTCTCTTTCCTGTCCATTCTGTTCTTTGGGAAAGCAGTGTATATATGTGTGTTTATAAAATGACCAGAACCAGGAAATTGTGTTCTTAGTCAATGCTGTGATTAGCATAAATGTGCCAAGGATATTCTGAAAGTTGAAAACCCTAAGTGAATCATCTCTGTCATGGTGAGTTGATACCTGTGGGTAGCATGAGCATTGTCAGTGTGTCTTAGTGTTCAGGTAGCTGCCATGGGTGTTGAACCTTTCTGCTTTACTGTAAAGTTGAATACTTTGGATAATACTATTTCAGAGATGACATGCACCTGTACCGATGAAATCACACACTATATAACTTATCTTTAGACAAGATATAATGCAGTGCTGCTTGCACACTTTCACGTTGAATTATCAGTGCACTTTTCCTACTGGGTTAACCTCACTGTTGTAAATTATTGTCTACTCTAAGAATTTCATCTCTCTTTCTACTAACGAGACCGTGTTGATATTTGCCAGTAAACACTTGCTGAATGCACTTGCTTGAATGTCACTTATTTCCCTTTTGCTAAACATTTTTCACATAAGATAGATGAATACTCTGCTCAGTATGGCTCAGCTGCAATTCTGCAAACATCGAATTTACTCTGGATAGGTCGAGGGACTAAACTGTGGGATAAACCATCAATCCCTGGTAAGCTTCTGACAATTGTTCTCTCACTTTGTGCAAATATCATTTGGGCTTGGGGCAGTTAATGTGACAATAGATATTTCAGATGATCAAGGGGACAATTACAGAGGTTTTTCTAGAAGACATGAAGGCATTTATACTGCATATGGATTAATTCTGCCTGGTGCCATGGTCTAGCTGTTTACACCAAAGCCATCCAAAATGATTGCTGTATCTGCAGCTTAGTTCAGTGTGGTACTGAATAATTTCCAGTTTAGAGCAATTTTGTAATTTTTTGTCTGTTACACTTTTTCTTATCCTGGAATGGATGATTTAAATCACCTTTTCCAGAAGTCCCAATTTCATGTATCATATGTTTATTTTTACTTAAGGAATAGAAAAAGGGGTAATGACAAGGGTAAGGACAAGGGGGAATGGCTTTAAACTGAAGGAGAGAAGGTTTAGATTAGATACAAGGAAGAAATGCTTCACTATGAGAGTGGTAAGGCACTGGCACAGGTTGCTCAGAGAAGAAGATTCCCTGTATCTGGAAGTGTTCCAGGCCAGGCTGGATGGGGCATTGAGCAGCCTGGTCTAGCAGAAGGTGTCCCTGCCCCAGGCAGGGGGGTTGGAAGTGGATGATCTTTAAGGACCCTTCCAATCCAAACCATTCTATGATTCTATGAATCCATTAAAAACACAAAAATAAAAAAGGACATGCATAAAGCCTTCTACAAATAATCCAAGACACAAAACTACAGAATAGCTAGTTTTAGACTCTGCTTATTATATATTGTTATTACTTTGCTTGGAACTGCAAACTCAGGTTGTGTATTTTACTTTAGAAAAGTGAATGTTTTGTTTTATGAATGGTGAATAAGTCACACTTTAGCAGAAGTAAAAGATAGTGGTTTTTTAATTTCAACTTTTTTTTATTTCTCGGGACCAAAGAGTGAGAAAATAAAAAGTTCTTTGTATATACTTGTCCAATATTTTAAATATATAAATGAGTGCAGCTCTATTAGGATTACACTTCCAATGAATATTGTGAGGTCTTTATGAAATACATATTCAATACAAAGGCATTGTACAAATGGTACAAATGGTGTAGGTATCGCAGTGTAATTCTCTTGGTATTGCATTACACAATATTTGAACTTCTGTGGTGCACACACTGAATGCACACAAAATATTATATATAAATTCCTTTCTAATTTGAAATAGAATTGGGGAATAGGAAAGAATTTACGACTTTCTTGAGGACTTCTTAAGATTTTTATTCATGGTTTTATCAGCTATTTTTATATATATATATATCTTTATATATATATATATCTTTACTAAGAGGAAATGTGGTACTTTAAAGTAAGAGCATAAATCCAACATACAATCCTCTGCCCAAGTCTTATATTTGTTAAGATAGAATAATCATTTAAGGTAGAAGTTTAAAGCGTGATTCAACAACCAGAAGTCTACATGCATGACTTTGATTAATTATTTTTAGTTCAGTTGAAACATCCCAGTTTATCTCCTTTTAAGATTATCCTTGACATATTTGGAAATCCTAATGCAGATTTTATGGCCCACACCTATCCCTGATGGTGCTAATGGACTAGGCATAATGAATCATTCTAATTTGGATGAAAGGACCACACAACATTGTGGCAGTTCTTTAGAGAATTAAGGCTCAATTCTGATCTTCCAGACTTATGAATGCATTTTTGGGATTAGGCCGCATATCTGTACATCTGTTGAGTCTCAAGGGGTGTATACTCAGCTAAGTATTCTGACCTTCCAATGTACTGTATCAAATGTGTGGCCTTGGGATATGAAAGGATTTGATTACAACTGTATTTTAACACTGATTTAATATATAATTATGGGGTAAAACCTAATTCCTCCTTACATCTTCATGTAGAAAATTCCATCACTATTAAGCAGACACTAGGATACTTTTTCCCCAGCGAGAGTGATAGCAAATAGAAGAAATTGAAACACCCACCCAGGATAATGTAAAATCAAGGACAATCTTCTTAGGGATGGCTTTAAAATCAGCTTCTTGTGTCCATAAAAAACCAAATTTAAATGATCTTCTTCAAGTGTGTTGCTAGTTGGTGCATAGTTGCATTATGCACAACACTTGACAGCTTATGTATAAATAAACTGGAACAAGGTTCCTTCAGTGATTTTCACTATTATTCTATGCTTTCTTGTTCACAGGTAATGAGGAGAGCAATTAACTTTACACACACACTACATACATAAAATACTGAATACTGATGGAAAAGTTTACAAATAATTGGAATTGTCTGGTTGTTATTTATTCACTTATAATTTCTGTTTTTCTAGTATATCAAAGATGGAATGTTGTAAAATTCTCTTTAGTTGGTTAAACTTTCATAAGATATGTTTTGTGTTTTTATGCACAATTTTAATATCTTTTTATCCCACTGAAAACCCCTTCCCAATTATTATCAGTGAAAAACCTCCTCAAAATATTAAAATACACTTCAAAAGAAAATCAGTTAAATAGATTTTAACATGTGACTGTGCAGTATTTTAGAGGGTTTAATTTTTCTTCTATATCATCAAATTTTGCATAGATTCTTTAAAAAAATTATAGTGGTATTAAGTAACTGATTAATATGAGGATTTCAGAGAAAATACTTTCCAAAATTCTGTGCTTTCTCATCAATATGATCTGTCTCAGATGAGAATTACAGATTCATGTTGCTTACATTTTCTTTATCATTTCAGAAAGCTTGGACCAAGAAGATGAATTGAGCAGAGCAGCACCTTTATTTTGCAGCAGTTACTTTCTTCTAGTTGAAGAATATGCTACACATAATCAAGTAATTTTTTGTTCCCTGCCTTAAAAGCATGAGGATTTTATTTCACTATTCTCACACAAAAATGAAAATTAATTTCCCTAAAATGCCCAATGACAGATTAAAAGTATCCTCAGTTTTTGTAGTTTGTATGACATCATTGTGTAACGCAGCTCTCATTTAAATTGTTTCAGTGTACTGATTATATGCAGTGTAAGAACTGCAGCTATGCAAGTTTCCATGAAAAAAAAAAGTTTCAAAAGAATGGGTGAAGGTCCTTCACTGGAACTGGAGATAAAGATGGAGAATCCAGCAGCAGGACTGGTGAGTACGGGGCTCCGGTTCCAGTAAGACTCAACAAACAGCTCAGATCAGAATCTAAAGTCCAGGAAAACAGCCTGTAGCTTCGAGATTAGCTTTCTCACACTATTCCTGAGTTAAGCCAGTACAAACATCATCATGAATGCATAATTATGATTACGCACTATGCTATTGCATAATAGATCTTTAAATCTGGAAACAAAGAAGTAGTGTAGGAATGCTGTTTTCAGGCTTTTGGTTTTGAACACAATGAAGTTATGGGTAAAAGACTTTCCATAAGGAAAAACAGTTCTAAGAAAATGTGTTTTACTTGGAAAATTCATACAGATAGTTGTGAAGCATTTACACATAAAAGCAGGGGTAAAAGGGAGATAGGGACCTGGTGCTACATTTATAACTTGAAAATAACAATGAACAAAGCCCAAACCCCTCCCATATTAACATATTTTAGGGAATTTAAAAAAAAAATCACACTATCACTTGAAATAAGTAACAATAGACAAAGAAACTGTAAGCTTGACAAGTTTACTTAAAGGATCTTTTTCTCAGAAAGAAATAAATTTGATTTTTTGAAATTCTTTGCAGCAAGAATTTCCCTATGAACTAAAGTTCATTTCTGGGACTGATGGATATACACAGGCTGGTATTCTAAGTTTAAATGACAGTGTTGATAAAAGAGTGATGCAGCTTGCTTAAAGGGAACTGATGGATTCATTCACGTTCATGTGTAGAAACAAAACAGTGTGAATATGATGAATGCAGTCACTGGGTACATCTATGACTAAAGACTGTTGGTATCAAACTCTTGTCGGTTGCCAGTTTATCGATGGAGCTGCTTTGGGCCAGCAGTGCTGCAGCTCTGTGTTCTCTAATAGGACACCTTGGGACCTGTAAAGACTCTAGGATCACAAATCCAAGGAGTGGTCCTCAAGTGGGAGTGGGCTGACTTTCAAAAGCAGGGAGCATCAAAAAGAACAACAAATTTGCACATAGGTTCTATATAGGAGTCAGGTTAATTTTGTTGTTGTATGAAATGAAAACTCACAGTGGTAGTAAGAGTCAAGCTGAGTACCACCACACTGCAGACTGAATTTAAGTGATTAGAAAACTATTCTACTGTTGGCTAACACTGGTTTCACAAAAAAAGACTTTTTAATTCCAAAAGGTATTTTTCCTTGAAGGCCTTCCCTGGTTCAAAGAACATGCAATCCAATCCAATAAAATAAAATCCTTTATTCTTCCAGTAAAATTTTTGAATGAATTTTCAGATACCTGAGAAAGAAAAAAACCAAAGCCAGCTTCCAAATGTTCCTAGCACTTCAAGATACCAATGAAGTCAATAAAAGGGAAAGAAAGACCCTCAGTTGTGTGTTACGGAGCCAAGAAAGCAACCTAACACCACAAAGCACCAGATGTAAATCAAGCTCACAAGGAGCAAAAGCTTTAGAAATTGGCAGAATCAGAGCAGACCAGGCTATCAAACCCCACAAGTTAGTACAACTTCATACCAGAATTTCTCTTCTTATCACAGAATTAGGCATTAAAATGCTACACTACTGCAGCCACCATATCCGTTTCAAGCAACTACCTCATATCACTTGGCACTAAGTGGCAGCAGCTGTTCAAGGCAGACTTGAACCTGGCATTCCACCTGAGCAGGGTTTTCTCCCTGCTCCCAAGAGATAAGAGCCTTCAGGTGAGGTATGAAGCTGCCATCAGCATGGGGCATTTGTCTCGTGTGGCAGTCTCCAGGCTTCAGGGTTACTGCAACCTCTGCACAGGTGCTGCTGTGGTTGCTACAAACCTTCTCAGTTTTTCAGGGAAGGAAATCAATATTTGCCTGATTCTCACAAGTCCAGATCCCATTTGCACATTGAAGGGAAGTGGTCACATCTGCAGAGCCTCTGATAGCTCATGCTAATTCTAAGGAGGACAGTTGGATGATGGAAATCTGCCTCGTCACTCCTCCACTGGGGAGGTGACCTTTGATAAAACTTTCTTTTACTAGGCTGTGGATGATGAACAAATGAACACAACCTACAACATCAAACAAAAGAAGCAGTGCTCAAACCCAGAGCTGGCGGTGCCATGGCTTTAGGTCCACATCAGCCACTGGAAGGGGAAATGGAATGCTCAGGACCAAGCGCTCCTGCTCCATGCAGCTCAGGCAGATCCAGCCCCTGCTCCCTGGAAGTTCAAGTGAAACTTGATTTACAGCCACACCTTTGGCAGCGGGCAAGTGCTGGAAGAGCTGAGAGAGATCTGGACAAAGAGTGATGGGAGGCAGAGGCAGGGGGCAGTGGGTTCCCTTAGTGTTATAAAAATGCATCTTATTCTGTTTTTAATCAACGAACCTTATCCAGCAATCAAGGCAGATATATAATAAGCTGAGCTACTCTGTAAATCTAAACATTCTCCACAAATAGAAAAGATACAGCCTGAGCTCTCTGATAGTTACTACGGCAACTATCTAAAATGAAAATCTTGTTAACCCTTTGCATGCTGTAGCCACCCATGAATCAGTGTTAGCTGACTTCTGTGCACTTATCTCTCCTTTTTCCCCCTCAAGAAATTCATAATTGTATTGCTTCACAGTAGTTATGCTCTGGTTATCCTGTTTGAGACGGAAAGAACTGTGATAGGTGGTAGTTTCATAGGTACAGCTGAGTTTTGTTACTTGCTCATTACCAGGATTTTAGTTCAAAAAACAACTAAGAAAACAGAAGAGAAAATCCTTAGATTACTCCACGAGGCCTGGGATTTTGATTAAAACCTTGACAACTGGAATGGGATGTTTTCTAATAAACCACAGTCCTGCCTTTTTTCTATTAGTTATGACATTATTTGACTGTAAATAGCATATTTTTCAGAGGAATTATTTCTCTATAGTGGATTATAAACAGGCTACTTTTCAAACACTTTTTAAAAGTTTCTATTTCTTAAGTACTCCACAGAAGACTGTTAGTGATTTTAACAAAATAATATGTTAACCACAGTGCAATGAAAATTAATGGGCAGGTATTTGACTTGGAAAATTCCTTAAATGCAAGAAAATTTAGACAAAAAGAAAACAGACTTTCTAATTTTTACAAGTTGCAGATGATATTACAATCAAATTTATACTTGTATGTACCTCAATATTCAAGACAGTTTCATTATAATATCTATTTGGCAGCACTATGACAAAGTGAAACTCTCTGCAGTTCTTATGTCTTCTACAATTCATCACTGAAGACAACAGAAGCCATGGAAATTTTCCAAATTCAAAGTAAAAGAAGCAGGACATGGTCCATAGATATCAATTCTATTGATTCTTTTTACCTTATGCCTACCATGTAATCAATAGAGATCCTGCAGTACTGGGCAGAATTCTTTATGGAATTCTCACTTTGTTGTTACTGAGTGAAATGCTTAATTGATATTTTACAGAATTACTTCATTCACTTCAACACAGATAAGGTTAAAAGATCATTACTTGGATGTTTTTGCAGAACTGCACATCACATATATATTAATAAACAACTTACTTTCCTTTATAAAAGCAAAATTTACACGTAAATGAGTCCATGTAACTTGAAGTGACTCAAGTAGTGTGTAAATTATCTTAAGATCTTGAATGGTGTCCACATTAAATTGAAGGTTATCCAACTTTCAATAAACTAAAATAAAGATGCCATTTACAATAAAATATTATTTATATATCAGTATTAAAATACTCAGTTTTATTAAAAAGAAACACTTACTAAGATTTTTAAGTTTACCTAGAATTGTTTTAAAGTTTGAAAAAAAGCTGGTTTAAAAAAGAAACTGGTTTCTATATAATAAATGTGTATGTCAGAGAATGATGCTAGAAACCTTAATATGTGCTCTTGTTATATACAGAAAATTGAACAAATTAAAGTGGACAAGCTTTACTTCTTTCTTCTTATTAAACACCTGTGTGACAAAAAAGCTCACAGACCTCACCTGTGCTATAAATAAACTAAAGAAGAGATTGCTGGTACTGGGCAAAAACCACACTTCTTGTCTGATCCAAATCGTTTTAATTGTTTAGTGTTGATAATTTAAGATTTTGGATAAGAATGAGTGAGGTGCATAACACACGTAAAGATGGTGCTGGAATATACACAGGTAAGAAAATGTTTACCAGGAGAACGACTTGAATTAGTTTCTCTGACTCAGGATGCGTTCCAATTTTACTTTTCAACTTCTGAAACACTTCCCATTTTTTTGTAATTAATCTGATATATAGCATTCAAAGCAACTTACCTTTCACATTTTTTTCAACATCTGTCTTTTTCATAAAATCAAATGGACTACATTTTCTAGAGTCAAATTCCATATTTACAAGACTATAATCACTAGATTCATACTACAGGATTTTCAAACATCAAGTCTATTTATCAGTATTGGCTTATTTCCCAGCAATATGACCAAAATAATCTAGAAATGTACTGGCTAGTCAACACACTACACATAATTCTAGGAAAGTATAACAATCCTAGTTTTCCACTGTTTAATTTCAAGTAAGATTTTTTTCTAATTTATTTATTTTATTTTTATTCCCCCAACTCCACCTTGTTTCCATATTACCTTTAATTGCTGTGTTTGCCAAACTGGCCTTTTAACCAACTGACTTGAGTTCTCTGTATCTCTTACAAGGTAGGTATGGATTCCAACTCCTCTGGCTGTGCTATAGTTGAATATAATTATTTTGAAAGGGAAAGATTATTTTTATGTAATTTATTTGTCCAGACCAGTTACAAGGACCTGTCTTCTTTGGGACAAACTAGGGTCAAATGTTTTCTTTCGTGAAGAATCTTTAAAGACCTGGGGCAACTTCACCACATATTCCTCAGAGAAGTCCTCCCTTATTGTGGGTATTTGCTCTTCTTGATCAGGCACAAAAAGAGTCATGGAGCTTACAGCAGGTAATAGGCTTTCTAAAAAAATTCAAAAGAAAGAGAGTATCACGCCCTGCACACAGTAATGGTGAGGTGGGAGATTCTGTCCTGTTACTAGAAATTGCTCAGTAAACCTCAGTAGTCCAGCACACAACAATCTCATCATCTGACTGCACATCTCCAGTTCTTCAAACTTAATCTAAAACATTTCCTAAAGCCAAACAAGCAAAAAATTTTTGATAAAGCTATAACTAAGAGCCAAATTACCACTGTGAAAAAATCCGTTAGCAAGGTATATTTCTAACAGAAGCAATGCTTCAGATGATTGTTGTATGTAACCACTTGGTAGTTTCTCATTGGTGTATAACTAATGGCAGCAGAGAAAAATCATTAAAAAGGTCCACTGCTGGAATTTATAGATGGTTCAAAGAAAACTTCATGGAAATATATTATTCATTAATGAAAAAAGTAGTCTTTCCAATTGTGGTAAATTTTTAAGAACGTATAATAAGTATGAGTTCATTTGGGGCAAAAGACCCAAACCAAATAATGACAATAAAATAGAGAATACAACAAAATGTTCCAAATGCTGAATGAATGTATTATGAACCCTTTAAGTGTTATCTTTAAACTTAGCACTGGCTTAAAGCATGCAAAATAAAATATTCAGTGTAGTTTCATGCAAATGCCAAGTTCAAGAGTAACGGTTCACAAAGGCAATCAAATCTGTCCAGGCATATCTGTTTGGTTGTGCAGCCTCATCTGTAGTTCCATAATAGACAAGCAAATAGACAACAGGTCATAGTTTACTTTCAGTAACAAAGACAATATTCCCATTGACGTCAAAAGGAATTGCACCTGTGATTTATATAACAGAATTTAAGCCAATCTTTGCAGATCATGTTTCCTTTCAGGTTTCTTGACTGTCAGAGATTTTATGTTAATAATTTCATTTTGAATTTAAAGGGGGAAAATGTTGCTATGCTTACCTACCCCACCCTCCCTGCACACACTCCATCCCCAAACATATCAATCCTGTTCCTTGAAATATTTTTTTCTGCAGTACTTCAGCTCAAAATACCAGAGAAGTCAGTAGGAGTTGTTGTGGGACAATCTTCAAGGATTACAGGCTTTGGATATCATAAGCATTTATCTACAGGAAGAAAAAAATACCCTTTTCTAGTCCATTGTACTTTATAAAGTTAATACTATTGCAGGTAAAACCTACTTTAATTTCCTTTACATATACCACCAGTATTCATAGCTCACACAAATTCCAGGACTAGTAAGGAATTCATAATTCCAGTAAGGAATTAATTCCTTTTCTTTTCTTCTTTTTTTTTTTTTTTTTTTCTGAAAATGATTTCGATCTAAAGGAATACCAATTAGCTTAATCAGAGCATCAAAAACCACAAAATAGACATAATGCTGCTCTCCCTGATCTCAGTGACACATCATTACTCATACCTACAAATCCATAATACGTCTGTGTAATATATGAAAAGACTGTGATTGGAGGAAAATAGAACCAAAGATGTACCAACTAAATACTCAAGAAGAAGACTAAAAGTTGGGATACTAAAATAATGACAGCATTAGAAGCATAATAGGGCATAATGAACTTGGAGAAGAATGCCAATACAATGTAAATAAATGCAGTGACAGTTCATTCTAGGAATTAGAACCTTATATATCTGTGCATCCTGCTAAGCGCATCCTTGTATGTTCTCCAGCATCATGCTGCAAGTGCTTCAACCAGGAGATTCAGGTATCTACATTCATACACTTTTTCCTGTCAGTTTTCTGCAGCTAAGAATGATGATGCATTTAGAGATTATGCTCATGGGTACTTGCACCTTCATATTTTTCTTGAGGATGTGTACTTTGCAAAAAGCATCATTACTTCTGTCCCATTTCCTGCACTAATGTTTAAAAAACCTATGTATTTCAACATTCCTATAGAGTTACAGATTTAAATCCTTACTCAAGAAGCTAAAAATGTTGCTCAGGCAAGGCACTTGTTACCATTGTGCCTTCTATACTCAGGGAACAACAGGTCCTGCCCAAAGGAATTGCAAAGGAGGGAACCAGCAGACCCCACCCTCCAAAATCTATTCAAAACTAACGATAATTTTTTCCCCCCTACAGTTATCTAAGAGTATCCCTGTTTTAAGTACTCATGGTCAGCCAGCCTTTATCTTTGGAAATTCATGGAGTTTTATTTTACTTGCCCTAGAGATAGATTGTGTGAAGAAGGTATTAAAAATTCCTTTTTCAATATCAGGTCTGAAGGAAAACTCACATTACCTAAAATCAAAACAAAAATAGCATAAACTTGGCAGGAACAGATTTATTTGAATATTCAAATGATTTTTTGAAGAATTCATCCATTTTAAAATCAGTTGCACAGATATACTACCAATAGAAATGACATCAAAAGCAAACATACTCTATGGAAATAAAAACTACAGAGAGTGAGTAAGGGTATTACATGAGAAAAACTCTAAAATCACTCTCTGAAACACTGTTTGACTTAGTTAAAGCATTTTAAGAGCCAAGATGAAGGATTTAGATTCCTTTAATAAACTGTGGCCATGGTGTTTTTTATAAGTAGTTTTTCTAGTTTGCATTAGTTCTGAAAGATTTGATACTTAATAGCTTGAATAACTATAATTTACACTGGTAGATATTCAGGTTCCTAAGTATTTTCATACATGAGTATTTTATCTTTTAGCATCTTTCATCTTATTTTCCATTCTATTCTCTTTTACTTTGTATTTTACTTAGTGGTTTAGTGACTGGTAAGGAAAAAGGAGAAGGAAGATATATGAGTGGAGTCCTGAAATCTCCCTCTTTCTCATTCTGAACATTGCTATTAAATTCAGAAATCATTCAATAGACATTAGCTAATCACCATTACTCTGAAGAATTACATTATATGACAAGAGATGCACCAACTTGTATCAAGAAACATTTGACTTCAAACTACATGCTAAAATCAACAGGAATATACTATCTTAAATACTTGAGCAAAACTCAGTAAAAGATACAGTAGGCAAACATTGTAGTCAGCTCAGCAGTGATTACCAACTCATGCTCCAAATTCACTATAAAATGAAAATCAATATTTCCACAAGTTCCTGCAACATAAAAGATAACCTTCATTGATTTTTCTAGACTTAGGCCTCACTGATAAAATCTAATATAAATTTTCAACCACGAGGATTTGGATCAGAGCAGGGGTGATAAGTCCTGCACATCTCTTAAGAGGTGGAGAATTTTTTTTTTTAAAATGCACGTTCATACTATTTATAATTTGCCCTGTGCAAGTGAAAGCCTTTTCCACCAGCACTATCAGGGATCTCTTCTAATTTTTATTACTGTGAGGCTAAAGCCTGTTCCAGATAATTTGGAAATTTCAGGGGAATTGTGATAGGGCTGATGGTGCAGCCCTGGCTGACTTGAGAAAAGAGCTAACCCGTAATAGCCTCCATGGCCGTGCTGATTAAATGTTGCCATAGATGAAAGGCCTGCCATCGCCGCAATAAATTAACCAATCACACAAATCCCAAGTCAGTGCTAATCCTTCCTTGATACTCTGATCCTCTGATCAGCTCAAGGAGGTAAAGAAACTGGCTTGTGACGCTTGGTGCTCTAACCCCTGGATTTCATGTACACAACGAGCTAATGATATCTTGCTGACCAGTTCAATGGGATGAACTTCCCTCACAACCCTTAGGGAACACTGTGGCCTTCTTTTAAAAAAATGACAAGCACATGGCAGGTTTTGTGTTTTATTGCGACACCGCGGGAAAACTAACCAGCACTTGTTAACTGCTAACCACAATAAGCATCAAACTGATGTCTGCTATAAAGCCCACTGTACTTTACAAGTGCCAGCGATGGATTAAACATGAACCAAGATATTAAACCAAGAATAACTGTTCAAGTAATTGTGATTAAGCTATCCTCCTTTCGACAGGGAAGTCTGCTACCTTCCCTATTAGCCCAGTTTTTATCCTGTTCTTACAATTTGGGGAGGGGGAGTAGGAGGGAGGATGTGTGTCCACATATCCAACAGTGTACAAGAGAGGAAGAAAGAGTCCCTTTACCTCTTACTCTCAATTATACTGCACCAGCATGATTATAATCAGATTTAGACATAGACTCATTTAATCAATTAACAGAAGGCCTGAACACATGCAGCATTTTCTCATTAATTATGTGAATGCTGTCTTTCCAATACACTTTGTGAAATTAAGCCTGTGCAGCCTGTGTTAGTATACTTCATAATTGGGGAAACTCTTTTTTTTTTGCAGTAATTGGTTGCTAAAAGTACGAAAGCTCTGGGGTTTGCCTCTAGGGCTTCCACACATAAAGAGTTTTGAAAGTACTTCATTATCTCTCCTGGTCAGTTCTGTGAAATTAAAACTGTTTTCCCCTTCTTCTTTGAGGAAGTGGTTTGAAAGCAGGGTTCCTAGAAAATGTCTGTGCATATGTACAGTGTACGTATGGGCATGTGTGTCTGTGCTCATGCAAACATCCATGCATACATGGAAAATCACACAACCCTGGCTTGTGTTAGAGATTGCCACCACTGAAGTCAACACAAACATGAAGCATACAGGATTTGACCACTACTATTTATTGAGGCATGATAGGTCTCCAGATACAAGTGGGTTTCCTAACTTCTTCAACAATGATTTATTTTTCCAAACTTACACAATGAAAATCAATCATACTTGAGGGATTTGCTAAGTTCGTAAGTTTTGGGATGGTGTCCAATTGGTCAGACTAGATATAATTTATAGAATATATATGCTATTTGGAAGGGCCATAGCTAAGTCACTATACTTTATTGCCTGTCTTTGCCTGTTTCATGCATCTTTTTGTAAGTATACATCTCTTGGGGATATGCACGTGCATGCACATGTGGGCTCTGCTGCTGCTACCACAACCCTTCCCGTGACTTTCCCAGCTAACCTCTTCACAGTGCTGGGCTCACAATAGTTAGTCCTGGAGCAAGCCTCATGGGAATTAATTAGTAAGAATAAGAGAAGAAGACAGCACTCTCTGCAAGCCATTGTGGGCCAGCATTTCCCAGTAACATAGCTATCTCTGGCAAAAACTGTTTTCCAAGAACAGCAGATGTTAGTGCAGTCCAGAAAGATACTTAAAGTACATTTTATTCAATAGAACCACAGGGGCTGGAAGAAATTAAATGGGGCTCTTCTGTCAAATTCAATCGCTTTGATTTTACCTCTGATGCTTCATATTGATTAATGTGTATCTACTTTAATGCTGCACTTATCCAAGTTAACTATACTGCACAGTTAATATTTTAACTTTTACTGTCTATCAGAGCAATACGAAAGATCACACTCTGATAAATCATTACAATAATATGCTTTAAAAATAATACCTTGTGGAAGTGGTTTTAACATATGCAGAAGTTCTCAGACTTGATAGCCCATGGTAAAATAAAATAATTTAATGAAGACAAAAGCAAGACTATTTATGAGCATTTATACTTTATGGAAGTCATCTTCAGAAAGACCTATGCATGCTTTCAGTTTAAATCCCTTCCTTCATAATGTAAATGTTTTGTATTTCCACAATAACATTACACTAAGAAAAAACCCATTCCATCTTTGCTAAGTGAGGGATGTCTCTAAGGACAAATGTATCCTCTGACAACTAAAGCAATGGCCTTGGACATATTTGATCCTCATTCTCTCCACACCACCAAACTTCACAAAACCACTCTCAACATAACCTTTTAGTTAAGCAAAGTTGCACCATGTTTTCACAGGAAGATCTCCACTTCTGTCTGCACAAGTGAAAATGGGAAAATATACACATTTATCGGTGATTGCTCTTATGAAGCTTCAGGCCCACAGATTGGGTCCACACTCTGAAAACTTCACTCACTAGCTAAAAAAAACTCTATCTCCTGCTTTTCTGCAAATACCATGGATAGACTAGATTATAGTATCTTTAGAGAAGCTAAAATAGCATTCAGAGGGGACATTTATAGTGCTATATTCATCTTTTCTCACAGAATCATAAAGCTCATAGTACAGCAGGCACAGAATCTATTGCGATCAAATCACTAAAGAAGGCAGTAGGAAAGAGCTTGTTCAATTTTACTGGGAACAGAGAAGGTGGACTTCATCCAAAGATTGATTCTTTTATATTTCTGCTGGAACTTTTCTGTTACTAGTACAAAAAAAAAAACAAAAAAGAAGCCAAAACCAAAAAAAAAAACCAAAAAAAAAAAACCAAACCCACCCACTTTGTATTCTAAATAATCTTCAATATATGCCATTGTATACTCCAATTATAGAAACTGAAAAAATTAAAAGACACGCAGATTGACTTAATGTATATGCGAGTATATAAAAATAGTGATAATTTCATTTGACTGCATTGTCTCTTTCCTCTGAATAATGGTCCCAAGCAAGTGGATCAATTAGTCGCAAGGAAAACCAACTGATTTCCATTTCCCCCATTTCCATTCTGTCCTTGTTTTGATAACTCTTCGCTCACTGGGTGCACAGTGTTTTAAATTGTGGTTTCAAATGTCCTAATGTAAATTCCAAACCACTGGCATCTGCAGAGAGGAACGGGAAGTTCATCCCCAGTGTCAGTGCTGCTTTATGTGCAGAAACACGGTGATATTTTAAGGTCAGCACTATGCTCAGAGAGACTTTAAAGAAAGCGTGTTACTCAAGTAACTGCGTAATGCACCTAAACATGACCAGCTCCCTTGGCAGAATTGCCACTGAATAACAAGGGTAGGAATGCAAAAATAAAAGTGTGCAAGAAGAACAGATTTAAAAGAAATAACTTACACATTTTCATCTGCAGGCTGTAGGATCTCCTTACCGGATTCTTTGTCAAAGAACAAAGTAATGAAATTTTGAAGTTTTTACTACAATAACCTTGGATCTCCCAGGGAATATTCAACAAAATATGAGAGAGGTTTTAATACCTGAAAGCACAGCTGCATTATAGTGAGGTCAATTTAGGAGCACTATTGAGACTCTAGGCCATAATGACTCCATATGGAGCCGGACAGTAGCTAAGGTAATAAACTTTCACAGTGTGATTTCTTTGCTCAGTGCAATACTCGCATAATTCAGCAGTTACTCATCTTTCATTCAGTGGAAAGGGCTTTTTTTTCCCCTTTATTTAAGAGCCACCATGTGCTTATTCTTCCCTCCTCATTACAGAAGGTTTACATATCCAAAGAAAACATTAACTGAACTCCCAATTAAAAAAACAGGATTTTATGACTGTCTGAATGCCATAGAAAAGGGAAATTCCTCAGTCCTTGACCCCTACACAAAGATGTTTCCGTTTGTCTTAGACACTGGTGTTAAATGGATATTGGCCTTAGCTTCCGGAGTAATAAGACACTAAATGCATTTGAGGACACAGAAATAAGAAATTGGGGACAGCTGCGGACAGCAGATTTGGGACACTGGTATCATGTATGTAACAAATCTTTATTAATAAGTACATTAAATCCCATATTTTTCATTTATAACCGCTGCATAATTTCCTGTTAACACTTCATGTAAATTCCAGATAAGGTAATAATTTTTTTTCAGAATTCTATTTCTGTTTCATTATATGTTCTACACTCTGCCCCACAGGTCAGTCGCATGATTGAAGTTTTATGCCTCATTAAAATTCCCCTAGTTAAAACACGGAGACAGAATTTTGGTAATTCCTTTCTCCACAACTACAATTAACCATTCCGCTGGATTCCTGTATTACTGCAATCCAAGTTTAAAAATTACTGTATGGTGAGATGGTCAAGGGGTCTAAATGTCCTAAACATAAGGCTCTTATCTTTCTTTGCTCCAATGGCTGAAAAACCCTGCACCACCACCTCCCAGTTCAGTATTTCTAGCTAGCAGCTGCTATCAGAAACCTAAATAACAAAAATATGCAAACTTGCACACTAATTCCCTTTGGAGATAGATCTTGGCTGCAGCCCTGTCATAAATCAGAGAATTTCGATATGAAATGAGGCAAGCAGCTCTAATCATTTCTGCATTTCAAATTGGATCACTGGCTCAATCACTGGGCTTTTTTAAACTGCTTGCCTAAGAGCAAATGTGAGGCGGGAGATAATTCTGAAGAAATCTCTTCTTTTGTGGCCGTAGAACTCTTTTAACTGTTTCAAGACTGAAGGCCACATTTCAGTGATAATAACATATATCTGCTGCAAGAGATATGGATCCTTAAAGACATCTTCCCTCTCTTTCAACTCATAGAATTCCATCAATATCTGCATACATTATATATATTAATATATGTGCATGTGCATATGGGTGTTGTGTGCATAAAAAGAGAGGGAGAGAAAAGAAGAGAGAAACATCTGACATGTAGCCTCAGTATATTTCCTTTTAGAATTTTCTCTTCTGACTTACTCGGTGTGGGTTTGAATTGCTGCAATGACTGCACAGTTAACTTTGTACACATATACCCAGGCCCTTTGGAAATTTATTTAACAATGAAAGCAAAACTGAAAAGTAACCCTCACCTGCCCAGGTTTTGGCTCAGAAATAAATCAAAATATAAAATCAAGGTAAACAGAGATCTTTGGTAATTGTGTATGACCTCCAAAGGCCTCCTCCTTACCCATCAAAGTCCTGAAATTCTCCTTTATTACACTATTGATTTTCTATTTTCATGCCTTATCTAAACACTGAAAACAATATATCACAAAAATTACCCTTACAGTCAATTACTGTGCAAGCAGCATCCTCTTGGCTCGCTGTTTTTATGCTGAGAGTATCCACTCTTTTTCACCCAAACAGTACTACTGGCTTGTTACAGTTTCAGTGTCCTCACCACAGTGCTTTGAAATTGAATTTAACTCTATTATCAGCAGGCTTTTGTAATCTCATGTAAGCCTAATACTGATCAGATGGAATTTTAAAGCTAAGCTCCCTGCATTTTGAGGACTAATTTAAAATATTTATATTTTTCTTTTTTGTTTTAGACAGTGAAAAAATCACCTAACTAGGTTTTACTGTCTCCTATTTTCACCTTCTATGCACCTCATACTCTGTTTTCTTTCTGGAAGCTGGATACATAATTTTTGATACTTAATTTTCTGTTAATAAAATATAGTAAACTGCTTCATTCAACACTGATCCAGATTTTTGACGATTGTAGTATCACTGCACAGTGCTAGTGGTGCAGTCATAAAACGAATAACATTGTTCAGAATTATCTTGTCTAAATATGAAAATATGCTGGTAGGAAAGAGCATCCCCAAACTCTACACTGCCACCCATGCTTGGTTCTGTCAAGGTTTAAAAATACGCATATGTTTTTATATATATTTTTATATATATATAAANTATATAAATGTACTTTTTTCAGACACTTTGACAGCTGCAAGGGCTATATTACCGGTGTTCTCCTATTCTTCTGCCATGCACACATAAAAAGGAAATCTAAAGAACTCCTGTCAGGATTGTCAGAGAATATGCTGAGGAGCCCAGCTCACCAACAGACATGTCCTTGCATCCAATGATATGTAATACTGAAATCTGGAGCCAACACATCCATGGAGTTCAAATGATGCTTCAGGATCTACCGCAGTTCACTCTTCTCGATGACAGATTTGGCTTACAAGAGTAAGCCTCAGAATTCATTCCCCTTTTGCCTGAATGTTTGGAAGAAGGATAAACCCAAAAGTGATCCAAGATCTCCAGAAACCCAAGCCTTTAAGCACAGTGGCATTGGCTGGGACCTACCCATCATCAGTGCTCAGCAGCTGTGCACAGCCTGCAGGACCTGCAAAATCAGGCCACGAAGCAGCACACTGAAAACCAAAGCCCAGTAACACCAACAACCAGACTGACGGTAGGCTTTTACTCTTCTATTCAAAACAATACATTCAATGTTAATACATCAAGCCTCATGGGGTCTTGCCCGTTAAGTTTGAGGATTTGAATCTCATGAATGCGGAATCTGCATTGTTCTCAGCAGAGGTCACTTTGCTGTGTATGTAGGAACACGTGGGTTGCTTCAACAGCTTACAAGTGTAACAGAATTGTCAAACTCATTTTGAGCTCACCTCTGTTTCTTCTGTGTCTCAGGGCATGCAATCCCAAATCCTTGTGGTTCAGTGGGGATTTTCAAGCCTTACACTGATGCTGTTTCAGGAGCAGAGTGGTTGGTGTTACTTCTCTGACTCATCTAACTATCACTGATAAGAACTTGTAATGACCTATCTTATTCCTCCCATCCCACTGATATCTTTCTGCTTGAAAAGGGTGCAAACTTCCACACGATAGGAAAGCAGCCCTATACCAGGTCTGAAATTACTCTCCAAAGTACAACATGCATCATGATTTAAGTGATTAAGGAGATGCCAGCAAAAGTTCTATTGAGCAATCATTAGTCTTTTAATGTATGTTATTATACTTTCCCCTCTCTCCACCTCGGTTTAAAAAGGCCTCATGATTAATGTCACCTTTCTTCTAAAAATGTGCACACAAACAGTTCACCATAAAGTTTTGATTTTAGGTTGATTTTCTGATAGTATCTCTTTGCTTACATTTATAATCAGTGCCCACTGAAAAAAAAGTAAAATTAAATCTAGACCATATTGAAATGCTTAAATGTGACCTCAGGCTGCTTCTAGAGAACACTAAACGAAGGTAAATTGTAACAATTTTTAAAAAACATCTGTTTCATACAGATGTTTCTCATAACCACTGGCTGTGGCATGGCTGTAGACAGGTGCCCAGAGACACAGTATGCCACCAAGTTTCACATTTTTTTCTCTAGGGATAAACAGTATTTTTTACTGGTTATCTCACTGCTGTTGCTCTTGTTATTTTCCTTGTCAGCACAGCAGAGTGAAATAGCTTCTTTGAGCCAAGCATAGCATCTTCTCAATTATTAAAATTCAGTGCAATGTTACTAAAATCCTAATAGTTATAATGAAGCACTTCAGGCTCCACAATCCTAAAAGGTGTTAATCCAGTAACATGATAGTAGAGTTCAGGTGAAAAACAGATCTTCATGGTACGTCACAGAAATGACCTCCTGTACACACAGTCCTTTTGACACTTATAAGAAGGGGTTTTCTTCAGGCATGGGACCCCAAAGCATTTTGAAGGAAATTTCTCACTTGGTGGAAAATTCAGGCTTTTTACATCTTCCTTCTTTTCTCCTCCCTGCCTTCACCTTTCTAATTTACATATCCAGAGAAGAGAAAAAAAGTTACAAAAGATACAAAGACCGGATATGAAAAAATAATAGCCACGTATTTTGGTGATAAGTCTTCTATTCTGATTGTATTCAATACACTGATGGCATTCAGTGCATTCATAACTTCATATGAAAATCAGTGGGATTACAGAAAATTCCATGTGTCTTTTGCTGCTGAGATATTGAATATAGAGGAACTCTATGGAGAACTAAATAAAATATGGACAAATTAAAAAAAACCCCAAAAACTCAAACAATTATTAAAAAGTCAGTATCTACAGAATGTAAGGATTTCACAGAAATGTTATGTCAGTACTGTCTCAATTTACACAGTATTTTTCATCTTTAGAGTACATATTTTACTATGTCACTATTTAGGCCCCCGAATATAATAGCATGTTTTACTAATTGCTGCATTAAGAGTTTCAACTTTCACAAGTCCTGAATGTTTTAAACTTTAATTACATACAATTAATATCAAATAGAGTTGTATTTCAACATTGGCACCTTTATGAGGGTTGCAAGCATCCCACTTATTGCTCTATGCTCCGTGCTTCAGGGCTTCAGGCACCATTTCCATCTCTTTACACTCACTATTAAAGGTACAACTAGACAGATCAGCAGTTCCTCTGCTCATCGCAGATGGGATAGCCGTGATTTCTCTTTGTACTTCAGAGAACTTGTTGAACAATTGTTCTTAGATGATCTACATCTTCTCTTTTGTGGGTTTGTGGGGGTTTCATGTTTATTTTTTGTTGTTTGGGGTTTTTTTAACCTGAAAAGCTGCAAAATTCCATTAAGATGAACCCCCCTTTCACAATGAAATGTGTCTGAAATTTTAAATCTTCTCAAAATTGAAACATTTCTCCAATTCATTTATGAAAATGAGTATAAAATGAAGGCAAGAAGGTGTGTCATAATCTCAAGGAAACCAGAGTCATCCCAGCATTGCCTAGATAGGCATGGATTATGAGATGACCATCTCTACCTGAGGCCTTTCCCCAAAACTTATCTTAAACAACATTTCCCAGCCCACAGGTCAGTTAAACTGTGGCAAGAGGACATTTACTTTTCAATAACGACAAATGCCTAAGGAGTGATCCAAATGCAAAGGAATAAAGTGCACTACTCAAAGTAAATGTATTAAAAATAAAGTATATGAAAGGTTGAAAGAATGATTCTTAATTTCAACTGAGGCTGAACAACGTTACTTTTTTCCACAGCCTTATTCAGTCAGCCAAAAATGTAGCTAAAAGCTTCTGAAGTAAGGAGATTCAATTAAAACAAGCACCTTTTTCCCAGTTCAGATCAAAGGTGACATATTTCTTTTACTGTGCTCTTTTGAATGGTGAGAAAGAGAATACTATTTTATGTTAAAACCCATTTTTTCCCATTCTGCTTTCCACCTCTGCTTCATTTTCCACAGGAATCTTTTCTCTTTACAATTCAGTGTAACATGTGTAAACATGGATTATACCACATCAGAAACCAAGTTAGCTATCTCAAGAGAATTTGTATCTCTGCTCTGTGTAAGTAAGCAGATTAATTCCTAGATCAGGCATTACCTAATGCATTTTCAATTCAATTTCTTTTTTTCTTTCTGCACACAAGATCAGGGAAGTGGGATTATTTTATTAATTTAACTAATATTTTGCATGTTTTTCTCTGTTATCTTTCTTTCCTCTAAAATTTTTTGTTAGCTCTTAGTGAGTGATTTAGTATGAGCAAGGATGTGTAAAGACAAGAGACTGCAGCCCTCAACACCTTACAGAGAAAGAAATGACATAGGAGTGACAAACTTTTCCTCCCACTGCACTACTGGGAATAAGGAATTCTCATATTTTTCAAAGTCTGATCTAGAGCAGCACAACCTGCCTGGGGTAAGCTCAGTTATTGTAAGAAATTTGGGAGAAGATTATTTATTCATTAACATTTATGCTGCTTTTATGGAAAATCTCACAAGTAAATAATGAGCCAATCTGGTTTTATTACAGCAGTGCCTGCTAGCACTGTTTGAGGTAAAGGTCTGTCAACACATCACAAAAGCATGGGATTTACTGTGTAAGATCAGTCCACTGGCCCATCGAGCCTGCTAGCACGCCTCTGGTAGTACCCAAGTCTGATGCTTAATCAGAAGATGGCACATAAGCCCTTAATACACCTGACTAATTGTGTGTAATGGTAACTTGGGCAGGGGCAGAAGCAAGAGATTCCTTGCTCTCTGCTGTGCTCACTTTATGCCCAAAGACAGAAACTGATTATGTGCCTGTAACCAGCAAAGTAACAGACAGTGATAAAAGTATATGGATGCTTTTCAAGTCAGCCCTACAACTAGCCTCAGGAATGGGTCTGCTATCCTGAACAGAGAAACTCACCATACATTTCTATTTTACACAAAGTTACCATTCCATCTTTTTTTTTAAATTTCCTTAAAATAATTTCTAAATGCTACTTCCAAGAAATTAACTCTAAATTACCTGTATGGGGTGGAGCTTGAAGTTAAGGGAGGGCAAGTCCTTGAACACTAAAAAAAAAATCTTGAAGATCAGTAAGAAAAAGGACAGAGAAATTAGCGAAAGGAGAAGGAAACAGCTGAAGGAGTGAACAAGGAGAGATTGGAAAGTGAGGAGAAAGGTTAAGGGGCAAGTACCAGAAACATAAATAAGAGATAAATATCAGGAGATGGGACACAGGAAAGTGAAGAGCTAAGGGAATTTATGCAGCTGCAAATGATGCTGAAGGAAGAGTCCTGTTGGGGTGTGGACAGAGTAACAAGACAAAGGCAATCAAAGCCACTGAAAGAACTTCACCTTTCCACAATGCTCCAGACTCTCTACTCTTTAAGACCCTCAAGTTCTGCATTCCAAGTGATCTTACAGAAATATTCAGAAGTTCAGATATGAAGAAGATGTCAAATAGAGGTGTATGCATGAAGACATGGAACAGAAAAACTGTCAAATACATTGCTAAATAATCACCCAAATAGGCCAGTAAGGAAAAAAAATGAACATGAAAGTACATGAAAGAATGGCTGACACTGATGAAGATCTCAAGGCATTTGGAGAGTTTTAGACCTGAGCTAAAAACTGCAAGGACTTTTACACCTCTTGTGATACATGTTATAGTTGGTATTTCTCCTGCAGAATGGGAGAAACTTGAACTCATCTTTGTCAGTATCTGCACAAATGCAGCAGTAATCTATAGTGCATACTGCATACCTTACACAGCTATAAGGATAATCTATAGTGAATACCTTACACAGCTATAAGGTGATCCTATACACATACTCTCAAATTCCCCCTGCCACAGAACAACCCCACCCAAACACAACCAAACAATCAAAAAGGAAGCAGGGATTTTTTTTTCTAAAATGAGTAATTTTTTTTCTCCCTAGACATTTGTGAAATTAGTTATTTTAGTTGTCACCCCTTTCAGAGAATGATGTTCATATCTAAAGTTAAAATTAATACAAATGACTGAAGAGGCACAGCCTCATTACAAAGGATTTATACACAAACCCTCTTATCAATACCAACCTCCTAGTTCTTAGACTCCTAAAGACAGAAATATGGAGCTACAAATAACATTCATTTCCCAATTACTATGCCAACCAGGTCTTTTATTATAGACTGTATTTGCATTTGACTGACTGGCCTATTGGAAACATAGTGCTGCTACACCATCATCAAGTATTTTCTCTTTTTCAAAGACATAATCCAGACCATGCACACCAGTGCTCTATCTATTGGTTTAATCATTCCTTTACATTATAAGGCATCCTACTCTTTGCAAATCTGGATATTTTTATATACCTTCATGTTCGAATTTTAATCATCAGTTATGAAATGATGGGAATTTGTTGCAGAGTAATTGTTTCTTGACTTATGTATGAGTCTACTGGTTTTCTTTTATTTTTAATAGATGGTACATTTGAGAATGCATTCAAAGAAGCATTGTTTTGTATTTGCATTTTCTTTACAGTTAGGATCTGCATGTAATATACATTAAAAGTTTAGTCTTCTTTTCTATCATGAATTGTCTATGAATAGATGGATTCCTAGATGTCTACTTTTTAGTAACAAATTTTTATAAAAAATATAAAAATTAGTCTAGCTCCCAGAGTGCTAATGTACAACTCTTTGGGTGCCTGCTCATCATTCCAGGGAATAATCTTGTAACACAGGTGTTTGTCTAACCCATAGGAAACCTGAGACCTCCAGTGTTCTGTCAAGCAGGTCTGTTAATTTCTTTGTGTCTTGATCTTCCATTAGAAAATGTTTCCGGTTCTTTGTCTGTAAGTTCTTTCAGGAAGGGATTTCCTCTTTTTTGCCATCTTGATTCAGGTGTTGTAATACCAGCAGGATTATCTGTTTTGTGACATTTAATAGGCTGGTCTGGATACCAAAAATTTCTTGGGGCAGAATGTGCAAATCAAAAAAATAAAGTTGTGACAATTAAAATACTGGAATTCAAATAAATAGTCAAAAATGCTGTTCTCCATTATTTATGCAGGTATAATTGATTTTAATCTTCTCTTATTGCTCCTTAATCTAATTATTTTGGAGTCAAGTTTAAAGTGAACTGACTGCACTGTCACACAAGTTGAACAGAAGGTCTTACACTTGTTGTATGTGGCCAATGTTGGGAACTAAGGAATGGGGTAAGTGGAATATTTTGCTATTATAAATGTAAAACTATGGCTCTTCATCATTTTTTATATAGGAAGAAAGAAGGGATATTGATGGAAAAAATCCACCTTGCTTCTTCAGATATATCCAACTGTCTTAATGATATCCTATTTTATACATATCTAGGAGTAAGGCAGAAAACTGAAGTGCTCTGTTTTGCAGTGTGTCTAAAATTAAACTCATCATGGTTACAGAACAAGAAAAAAAGTCACCTCTTCTGCCCCACTGGAACATTTGGGTTCTACACCTAGCACACCATGGCCAAAAAAATGTCACAAAGACTTTTGAAATAAAAACAGGCAAGTGAAAAGTGTTGCTATTCAGTGAAGTTGAAAATATTTCAGAATTAAAACAACAAAGAAATAAATAATGAGGAGAATTGTTCAAAAGGTTGACATTTTAAAGAGATCAATGTTTAAATATTAACATTTCAAAATTCTACCAATACACTGCTTTTCAGCAACATTCATGAAAAATTATTGTTACTGGTCTATTGAATGCCATATTGGGGAAATGCATTGGTGGAACAACATCCATTTTTGTACACAAATACTGGAATGATGTATCAGATTACACAAGAAAACAGACACAGATTAAAATAAAGTTGGGTAAATGGAAAAAAAAAATTAAGAAAGTTCTGCCCTGCACTGTGACACAGATGTCTAAAATCTTGACGTATTTCAAATTTCTTTCCAAGATACATTCTTCCCACTTTTCTCAGGGATGATTTCAAAATGGCTCTGATCCTCCCTCTGCTTGTTACAACTAAAACTGAAAGTAAAATGAAATCTACATCTTTCTTATTCAAGTTGTATCCAAAAGTATGCACTATTAAATGAAAACAAGAAATGTCTCACTTTTTATGGGCAAAACACCACTCAAATATCCTTATGCACATCTTATAGGGGAAATTTTTCATCTATATAAATCCACCTTGATGACTTTTTAATTTCAATTTCCAGTGCTTTCATATATGATATTAAAACAGTAAGCAGTGGCATTTAATTGAATTGAAAGGCAATATGATGATAGTGAGTTCAGTCATGCTTTTACTGTTAACACTGCTGCAATGATTTATTCATTTGTCATTCCACTTACTTTTGTGTTCGAACAAACATAAATTAAAGTTACACCTCTCATAACTACCAGTTGGCACATATGTGATATTGATAATGACATATACATAAATAATTAGCAGAGATGATTATACTATATATATGCTATCCCGAATTAAAAACTTTCTAACTTTGTCTAGTGAAAACTATCACTCCTGTCATGTGCACGTTCCTCTCTTTCAGCAAACACGATTATAAATTTAGTCACTGGTGTGTCAAATGTGAGGAACTGTAATCAAGTTGAGAACGGCAAAGGAAATCCAAGTCAAACCACAAGAAGTTAGAGGTTATGATCAGACATAGTCAGTGAGGAGTGGCATTACTGAAATGGAAATGGTTGGTATACATTGCCCAGGTCTTAGCACTTATATTAGCATTTTATCTAAATAAAGAGATGGGCATTCAAACAGACCTCAATTTCAGGAAAAAATGTGGAAATTTCCAATTTTATTTTTTTTAATTCTACACTGGAGTGTTTTAACAGATCTATTAATGTATCACTTGGAGCCTTTCTCCCTATAGCAGTCTAGTGGTCAGGGCACGTGCCTTGCACTGAAAGCTATGCATGAGGCCCTTTGATGCCAACCTTAGGCAGAGGACTAATGTCACCCACATTTTGCAATCCTGCGATCAAAACAATGGATCATTCATTACTCACTTTTTATATTTAATCTATTCTGTTGTACTTTTTTATTTACTGGAGAGTAAAAATTAATGGCTTTAAGGAGAAAGGGATATAGTAGGTTTCCTATATCGCATGCAATATCCCCAGGGCTCTGCTTTGGTTTCTTTGACTAAATCTTGAAAAGACTTACAATAAGAGTAACCATATTTTTCAGCAAAACAGCATTATGGTGTTTTGTGTTTTCTGATTATTCATCTCCACCAGTAACCATAAACAGCTGGCACCAGCACCAAATTTGTAACAGAGAGATTAATGTTGGCAGCACAAGAGTTTCTGAGTTTTTAAAAATAAATTTGGCATGAAGCTTTAAAAGAGTTCATCATCACTCATCTAGATTATATACTTCTTTATCAGAAAATAAGTTTCAAAATTCCCATCTAAATAAATACTTCCAATTGATTTGTATTTTCTTCCACTAGATTAATGCATGTAGGAAGAATTCTCTGAAGTAATCTTCAAACTCACTGCACTTTTTGTCCCACATCTCTAAAAAACTAATGTCTGCTACTTTGGTATGACATAACTGTTACTATAAGAATGTTAATTATTGCCATTTTAGCTCTTGGCTTCCACACTCACTTGTTGCCATTGCATTCATGTCTGGTCTAAAACCACGATCTAAGCTAGCTGAGGCTAGCAGCTGTCTTTTTAATATCAGGTCCAGAGTCTAGCAAAAAGGAGCATTAGTTCCTGACTCGAACCTCAACATGCTGCAGCACTACAGATGTTAAATATCATAATAATGATTGTATCTTCCTCACACAGTGATTATTAGCAAAGCTGTACAGCTTTCAAAGAGCCCTTGTTTTTACTTTTCACCAGCAGCTGAAGCAAAGAACACATTTCCATTACAAGATGAAGCTGTACAATCGCATCCAACAAATGATCTCACTATGACCCTCACACTAACTTTGCTATTAAGCAAAAACAGGCACATTTTCAAATATTGATTTCAACTAATGTCTGATCCTAACAGGCACGATCTTATCGGGGCCCCGCTATAATAGAAGGAGTGTCAGAGTTAAACAGAATAGGTTTAGATAAGATCACAATCTTCCTCACCATGATGTGATGCTATCACTGAGTGAGTATTTGAAGTAATTATCATTAATAGATATTGGCAACAGGAAGAGTGGTCACTGCTAAGATCTAAACAAATTTGTGCATGATTAAATAAAACAAGTTTTATCTAAATAGTGGGTCCGGATATGTTATATGCCCCAAGAGACTTTGCTGCCTTTATTTTTTTTCTTTAAAATGATAGATATTGAATTAAGAGAGAAATATTAAGGAACAACATTGCTACCTTAGTTTGTTCTGTACCTTCTGTTTCGTGGCAAACTGCCACTTTAGTCTTCCTGCTGCTTTCCTGATGTCTATTTAGACCAGACATCCCATGCCATGTTGTGTTGACAGACCCTGGTGCCAGCGTTTGGATCCAGAGCCATGGCCACAGTTGATTTCACAGCGCCCCTCCTTCTTAGCAGAGAGTGGAGCAGCAAGGAGCTGTCTGACAGGAGGTGTTGGAAGCAAAAGGTCATCCCTCTAGACTTTGAGCACTATGGCTGTTTCCTTACTTGAACTACTCCTTGCAGGAATTTCAGCAGCCCCACAGTGGGCTAGCCTAGAGGAGTGGTCTTTAAAGTAAGTATGGGCTGTGGCAAAAACCACAAGAGACTTACAAGGTTAACAGACATCTGGCTTAGTTTGATTTTTGCTTCACCATTTTTTCGGATTGTGGTAGGGTTTCTACATTCTCAGAAAGAAGGTGGTACTGTAAAAGGTACAGTACCTGCTTTGATGTGGCAAATTCTACATGAAACTCGTAAGTCTTTCTCCCCTGAAGCTGTTAGCATGTAAGGCCAAAACAGCACAGAATGAAAATAATAATTTATAGCCCTGGAAAAAATTTTATCAACCTAGGAAAACTGAAAACACCAATTAAAAAAAAAAAAAGTCAGTTGATAGTTATGTGTGTACTTATTGTAATGAAACAGCAGAAGCATAGGTAAACTTTCACAGATCCAAGCCATAAAAAATAATACTTGAGAAAAGGGTGCAAATCTAAAATCCCCTTAACTATTCACCATTATCAAAAATAAGCCATTGTGCAACACGTTAAATTAAAAGGGCGTAATCAGAATTCCAAGAAGCAATGTTCCCTATTTCTATTGTGACAACAATATTGAATTCTAATACACTATTTTTCACCCTTACAGACATTAGCTAATTAAGTCAATTTAAAAAACATTTCTGAATTAATAGTGTACTTGCCAAGACTGCACAAATATTGGTCTTCTACACAGAAACCTACAGGCAGCTTTTCCACTATCTTCATGTATTTGTCTTCTCAAATGTATGATTAACTCCAGAGCACTGAAATCTTTTTGATAATCACTGAAGATGAATGTATCAGGACAATCAGCAGCATATGGAACACAGAATGCTGCCAGATGTTAACACACTAAAATAAAGCAGAACCATCCAAGTACTCTGTATCTTGTCTAAAAATAATATACTCATTGACCTTAACCCTATCAAACCAGTCCCATCTTCAAGGTCAAATAAATAACAAATATTTATCTTCTGTGGAGAGGTTTACAGGCTGTACTTACAGCATTCAGTGTTGGAAAATGCTAAGCATACCTCAGCCCTACTCTTTGAACGGAAGTTTGGGGTGCTGAGCACCTCCTGCTAAGGAAAATTAAGTCCTAAATGCACTATTAATCACTGTTGGAAATTTGCGATCATTGTGCATTCCTTTTCATTGTTTTGTATTTTTTCAAAGACTACACAGGGAAACAGAAAACCATCTAGATTAAAAAATACAGACATATAACTGTGATGTCTAACACCTACTTCATTTGGAAGAGACTTGTCCATGCTCTATCTTGCCTTGAAAGAATAACTTCAACCATCTCTGTTATCCCAATACAGATTAAAAGTGAGAATATCAAGTGCTACTGTAGCTCTCATGAGGTTGAATATCGGTCTGCAGTGGGTCACGGCAGCAAATTCCACCCTGTGAAACTCTTTACTTCCCCATGCCTTGAAATTATCCCAAAGGAGATTCTGCAAGTGTGAGACACTGCAAGTGCAAGACGCTGTGCTCCAAGAGCACAGCCAAAGAAGCACATAAAACAATGAGAACATCATGACTGTATTTCTGAAGAGCTCAGCAGACCTCTCAGTTATGGTAGTAACAGTGAACAAACAGATGGTCAAGTATCTTTGGTATGACTGACAAGAAAATGCTTATTAAAGGTCAGAAAGGCTGTTTAGTCCCAAGCATGCCACTAGGCAGAGCAAACTAATAGGTGCTACTATAAAGCCACTTAAGCCCTGCAACAAGTGCTAACAACTGGGTTTGGGACAGGGAATGCGAGGAATGTTAAGGAGTCACTACCACACCAAGTGGTCTCACATTTGTGAGGTCAAGTTTCAAAACACATGTATTTTCTTATTTTCCACTGCTGAATGTGGTGGGGTGGAGGGAAGTGGTTTCAAAAGTAATCAGTGTATCTGCCGTCATTTACTGCACACAGGTATCATTTCTGTATGCGTTTAAGAGATTTACTAGCACAGAAGCACAAAATGAGCTCTGAGATGCTGGTGATGCCAAGAGCCTCCTTGCAAATGTTTCCATCTCCAACCCATTGTGTATTCCATGTTTTTCAGCCTGTCTAATCGGGGCTCTGGTACCAGATAGTGGATGACTGACTACAAAAATCAAGATTCAGCTTAGTCCCTGCAGCATGCTGTACTGTCAGATCAAAGTGCACACACTTGGCATCCTGAAAATGCAATACTATAGCTCTCACTCTGCAAATGTGTGGCACAAAAACCGGGCACAGTGCTCCTTAGAAACCTGGGACAATGATCCTTATATATTCCTTAAAAAAAAAGAAGTACGGAAAACTTAGAAACAACGTCCTAAGTAAAACCGAGAATAATGTTTTGAAAAAGGTAACTGTCTTAATATTTGGCTATAATTCTAACTTTAGTTAGCAAGAAACTGGAGTGGGAAGGGAGAACATTGAGAAGAAAAAAACCTGCAGGCAATTGAGAAGGGACATGCCAAAGAAATATAGCAGCTTACTTCCTTATCTCTCAGCTAGCCCTTGTTATATTTCAATTAGGTTTTGAAACCAGTATCCTATACTGGTGTGACCAACTGTCTAGCTTCCTGTAACGTCCCATCTGCCATCTTCTACAAAAAAACAGTCTCTCATTCTGCTCCTTTTAAAGCCAATCTTGAAAGATTTTAGCTACCTGCAGGCATTTCTGGGCAGCCAAACAAGTGAAGTTGGCTGCAGACATTTCTTAGCATCAGGCTGCCAAAAGCCACAGGGTCATCTGCTTCCTCTCCCTCCCCCACACCACGGCTCAGCTGAGCCTACACCACTCCTGTTGTCTTGGTCCAGCCTGTTCTGAAACACTGCAGCCACAGATTTACTGCAACCCCCTGAATCTCATCCAGCTTTTAACTCTCACGAACATGAGGAAGCTCTTTCTCGTATCTAACCTAAATCTCCCTTGCTGATACCTTGCTGAGTCTGGAAGGTTCACCTAATGCAATCCTTCATGTTGTTCCATGGCTTGTGATCCACGTGGATCCAAGAAGCAAGGGAAATCCTCCACCACAGATGTATACAGGATTAAGACAGTATTTTGACTTGGAGGAGGTGGATTGACCAGAGTGAGGAACAGGAGCAGGGTAAAATATTGGATCCCAAAAGAGAAGATTATGATCTGGAATTTAACAAATAAAAACAACAAAATCCAATATTTAATGTAAAAAATGCAACTGCATCCAAGAGGAAGAAATAGTGTAAAAGCAGAGCAGTAAGACTAAGGTCCACTATACTATAAAGTCCACTGCAGAATTAAAAATTAGCAATAGTAGAACCAGGCCTGCTTAAACACAAGCAGAAAAGCAGGAACTACGATATTTTGGATCTAGTATTGTTTGCTTTATTGCTCTCTTTCCTTTATGCTAATTTGCCCCAGTTTTCTTCCAAAAGTGAGGACAACAGCTTGCAGGAGGGGGAGAGAGGGAAGAATCCTTCCTCACCTCCCCAGCTTCGAGGCACACCTCCCTCAGCTCCCCTAAACTTGTCTTTAATGTCCTCGCACATGGCAGGAGTTCCAGTTTCTTGTTAAAAAAAGTGGCCACTCATCCCCCAGATCAGAGACTGCCATGCGGAAAAGAAAGCTTCAAAGAGAAAGAAGTATTTTGGGAAATGCGAGATGCTTTTAAATAAATGCATAAATAATAATTACTAACATATATAAAGCTTTTATTAAAAATAGTATCTTCTGTGCATTTCAGATATCAAATCAAATGTCAAAACCAAGATATAAAAGCTAATCTGTGACAGGAAGAATTTTAAATTTTAAGACATATTCTCAGAGTGAGAATAATCTGCATAAACTGTGATGATATCTCATACGTTATGTAGTTTTTCCTAAATGCATCAGTAGTGTTCAGTGTGATCCTTTCCTTACAGTACAGAAAGGACAATATTTTGTCTATCCAAAACTCAATTATTTCCTAAATCTGTTAAAAGAGCTCAAAAAACTATATTTAATGGTTCAAAAGTTGTGAAGCATTTTGTAAACACATTAAAATGCATTAGTAAAAAGAAAGGGGGCAAAAGTTTATTAATTAATATTCAGTTATTTAAGATGGGATATGATTATTACAGAATCACAGAATCATTTAGGTTGGAAAAGACCTCTGAGATCATCGAGTCAAATCAAGTCCTTTTCCTGATCACCACACTATGTCAACTAGACCATGGCACTAAGTGCAATGTCCAGTCATTTCTTGAACATCTCCAGGGATGGTGACTCCACCACCTCTCTGGCAAGCCCATTCCAATGTTTAACAATCCTGTCCATGAAGAAATTCCTCCTGGTGCCCAGCCTGAACCTCTCCTGGTGCATCTTGAGGACATTTCCTTTTGTCCTGACATTGGTTACCTGGGAGAAGAGACCCACCCCCACCTTGCTACACCCAATGAAACAATATAAATATGGAAAAAAAATAAAATCGAACAACACTATGAATATAACTTACCATGTATGGAATATCAGAACACATAAATAAACGTATAAATAAATAACACCATCAGGTAGTGTACCAGCTGTGCAGTCCTTGCTGCAGCTTTCCCCTGCTGCAGGTGGTCCGGGGCTGGTAGGGAGGGTAAGGACAGCAAGTGATGGTGCCTCCTATGCTCTTTGCTCTGGATCCCTAGTGGCTGGAGACAATTGTCTTTTGAGCTTCCCTGGAGTCTGAGGAGCCACCATTGCATTAGAGTGATGAACTTGTTCTCCAGGCTAGATAAATGAGGCTCAGGACATTTGTAAGCTTCACTCAGCCCAGAGTTTCTCAGGCCAAGCTCCGAATTTCTTTGCCCATACTTTGGTAGTGTAAAGTAGATTTGTTGCATCTGGAAAAGAACTCATTTTGCTACTGGCCATGGGATACTTTAACATCATTAGAAAAGCTGATTGCAGCTGAATGGTGAGGAAAAATCAGCAAAATTAAAGTATTTCAAATAAAACAGATTTTTAGGACCTAGTAATAGTCAATACCTCCTTCTGACTAGAATATGGTATTTATAAATATATATATTAGAATATGCTATTTTTATATGCCCACAATTGCTTACATTGTGTGTGTGTATATATACATGTACCTATACATAGTTACTATATATTTTTTTTTACGTATTTATATTTAAATATCCATTTTTTATATATTTATGTATTCACACATATTGTACTAACAATACTTACTGGAAATATTGAGAGGGCTTTTTCTATTCCAAACATTCAAACCCACACTTTCACAGAACACAGTTAATTCAGCTGGCAATGAAACAACCAGAAATAACTTTAATTTCCATCCTTCTTGAAAATTTACAGGTTACTTCTCTCAACCATATTCAGACAGAAACACAACTGATCTTTGGAATTTTGATCATTCCATCACACTGTATGAAAATGATCAGCAAGCAGCCACTGTTTTAACTGAAACCACAGGTCCATTCCTTTACTTGAAGTAATTTATTTATTTAAATGAAGATAGACAATAATTTAAAATATTGTTATTGTTACTATGATATAGTATCTTCCTTGGTTTATTAACAAACAAATTTTGACACCAAAATTTTCCCTAAAGCACACTTTTATTCCAAACAACTGCCCACTATGGCATCCACAAGTCTTATGGAAAATATCTGTTGATGTTTTCATAATCTTATGCATTCGTATGTCCGGAGAACACATCTTGACAACATACTGAGCACAACACAAGTGCGACCACAGTTCTGCAGGCAACAGCATTGCAGTGCCTTTTTTCTGCTACCGTGTACCCTGAGGCTAACTACCCTTGGGCAGGCATAGCTTTATGTGTTGTAGGCAAAAAAATACCCATGGCTTCCAGGACATGTTATCTTCAAATGGTCAAAGAGAGAGCACAAGCCTCCCAATCTTTCAGTTCCGTGCCCATTGTTAACTACCAAATTCTTGTCTTAACAATGCAAACATCTTCATAGACACAAACACCTTCACAGCCTTATGTGCCGCTAAAATGATGGAGCTAAAATTTCCCATGCTTGTTCTATGAATGTGAAACTACTGAAAAAAAATCAACATTTTAGAGACTGAATTTTATTTCAGAATAAAAAAGGATAGTGTTAAAATTTAGTGAGAAGAAGATTACTTCCAAAACTGCTGAATATTTAAATCTGGCATTTTATATCTGCCTAGTCTATAATGTGTATGTTTATACATAAAGAAGAAGTATCATTATAAAAAGCATGAACTTAAACATTTTCCTGAGAGGACAATATTTAATGTTAAATTTCACATATTAAACACAGTTATAGAACTTGTGCCTTTTAGGTATTGCAGTGCAGTGAGCTACATGAATGATCTTAAATGGACATAAATAAATTCTTTCTCTTACATTAAGTTTTTAAATAAGACTACATCCCATTCTAAAAGTTGTGATAAATTTAGCAAAATCTACTATCGCAAAATAAGCATCTGTGTCTTAAAGCCTGTGGTACAGTGAAGATTACACTAGGTAGAAGACTACAAAGATTTGACATAGTGTAGAAGCACAAGAATATGTTGCTACTGAAGTTTACTGCAGTGATTCTCTAATTAAACAACTTTTCTTCTCTCTCTTTCCCCCACATCCTAAAATGCAAGAGCCTGGCATTTGGAGATATGATCTCCTTTACTGCTGTCTGAGAGGCTCTGGACAAAATTTTCTTGTCTTTTTTGTCTGTCCCAGGCTCCTGATCTTGCCTCATCTATTCTGCAGAACCATCTCCTTGCTCTGCTCTTAGCAGCTGCCTGGAAATGTGCCCCAGGGTACATTCCCACTCTCAGAAGGACCCCCTACTGAAATGAGGCTTGCCAAAATAGGACAGATAGTTTACTGAGTTTTCTCGCAGGGAACTCAGTTAGTTTAATGGAAATGATTGGTAAAGTCTACTACTTAATTACAATAGTATTAGAATAAATTCTGCTTAATGGAGATGCTCACAGCAAGCACCAAGTAACTGAATTATTTTTAAAAACCTTTCAAAATGACCAGTGATAGTTTTAAAGAAATCTTAAAGTTCTTCTGTTGTGATAAACAGGAGTCAAAATGAACCATGGGTATGTGTAGTCTCAAAAAAGGGCTATAGTTAATGAAACAATGTTAAAAAACAAGAGCAATTTTGTGTAAAAATCCCCTGTTGACATTCTGGAAATAACCAAATCATAAATGAAGGGGAAAAAAAAGAAGAATGCCTAGTCTATAATGGGTATGTTTCATAAATAAGAAGAAGTATCATTATAAAAAGCATGAATTAAAAAGCTTTCCTCAGAGGACAACATTTAAGGTTAAATTTCACATCTTAAACAGAGTTAAAGAACTTGTGCCTTTTAGGTATTGTAGTACAGTGAAAATCCCATCTTATTTGCATGTTCTTTAAATATTTAATAACTTAGAATTAAGGTTATGGTATGGTGTGCAGTACTAATACCAGTATTTTAATAGCACTTAGACAGAAGTGTAGGATTAAGGTTCTCCTTTAATGTACCATATTGCTTCATTACCTATTTGAGATCTGGAAAATACTTCTGCAAGCTGGAAAAAAAATGCTTTTGGATTTTTCCAAAACAGGGTGTTTATTCAGCTCCTTACAACATCTTGCTTTCATATTATTAGCATGGTTTAAATTTGTGTAAATGTAAATAAAAGAGCAGAAATAACTTCTTAAAAAAAAATAAAGAAAAGAAGCATCTAAACTACAATTCTGCACAAAAGTTTTTTAAAAGGGTTCTTTTTGTCATTGCATGCTCCTGAACTGCATGTCTATATAAATGGGAGAGCACTTGGTAAAAGGTTAAGTAATGTGAAGTAATGTGTTCTCAAAGATCATTGTGGATGGCCATGTGGACATCTTGGCATATCTTAATTTCTAAAAATATTTCAGTTTGTAGGAAGTGGCCTCAAGTTGTACCAGAGGAGGTTTACACTAGATGTAAGGAAAAGTTTCTTCACTCTGGCAGGCATTGGAACAGGCCGCCCAGAGAAGTGGTGAATTCACCATCCCCGAGGTGTTCAAAAATCATTTGAATGTGTTACATGGGGACACTATGCAGAGATGAAAATAGTGCTGCTTGGTTAACAGTTGGACTGGATGATCTTAGAAGTGTTTTCCAATCTTAATGATTCTATGGTTCTAAGCAGCCAATCCCAATGCACAGCACATCAGCACGTAGCTGCTGGGTGACATCAGGTGCTGTCCTAAGTGCCACAATAATAACGTCTGCTCATGTTTGGGACAGAAGGAGGTGATCTTAAACTAGTTCAAAATAGGAAGAGCCTGACAGTAAAAGTAGTAAAAATGAGAAAGAAATGCTTCTTGTCATTTGACATATTAAAGGTAGAAAAGTAGAATAACAAAGATTAGAATAAAGGTTCATTACTCAGGACACTATTTTTGGCAACTAAATATAAAAATGGTTCTCTGCTATTAAGACCCAAATTGTCCATTTGCAGTTAAATGTTTAAAAATAAAATCTACCTTATCCCTTTCTATGTTTGAGTAAGAGAAACAGAAACTACAGACTGGCTACAGCCTGACAATGGACAGATTACTGCCTCTCTGTAGCCATGCAGCACTTCCAACAGAAGTTCCCAGAAAACTCTCATGCTGCAGCTCTGAAGATTAAAAGTCACTGTCCACTAGAGACAGGAGGTTTCTGACCCGAAGTGACCAGCCACAGATTAGTGAGAGAATAACTTTACCACATTTTGAACCTTGGCTCCTCAGCCCTTCACACGCTACCCAGTCAAACAGTTCCAGGAGCGTATCTTCCAGAGGTGTCTCTTTGGTGTTGAACCTCACAGATCTCATTAAAGGGTCCCTGCTGTGTCCCACTGCTTGCCTAGCCCAGCCCTGAACATTCTCCTCCTGTGGATTCTCTTCACAGCCACACTGAATCCTCTTTTCCTTATCAGGCTCATACAGGCCTGCCCCACGTGCTCTTCTCTGCAACAAGGAGACAACAATGGCGGGCTGGATACAGCTGATCATTGTTTTGCTTCACAAAACCCTGCCATGGGCACAGATTAACACCAAAAACTAGATGGCAGCAGCCAAGGGAAAAGGCCTCTTGGAATGCCTCCACACTTCTGCCAGAGCGACCGCTGTTCGACATCCATCGTGGGCTATGTGGTTCAGTGCTGCTTTCGTTTCCAAGGGCCTCATTCCCATCAAGCTGTCCCCTCAAACAGGGAAAATATTTACAGCTGAAAAAAGCAACAGCTTTTTCTTAACTAGGCTGCTAGTGCCTTGAATTTAGATCTGCTTACACACAGCAGCTCCTCTTTCAGTGGTCTGTATGTCCAGTCTAGAGAGGTGTTCTGCTCTTTTCACCTGCATGGTCATATTAGACTTGGCATTTGTGCAAACCCACTTTCCTGTTAAAGACAGGAATCAAAAACTAGGAGTCTGATGATTCAAAATACATTTGTATCTACTTGTGGGTACCCATGAACTACTGAATTTTCTGTGATGCAGCAAGACAAATTTGGAGCCTTCCTGGTCTCAAATTGTGTTGTCTTCCATTCTACAGCTTAGTTCTCATCAGCTATAGACAGCCAGTAGTATTGTTCAAACTCTTCACAGGTCTGTTTGTCTAAACAGCAAGATTATATTAAATGTCAAATAGAATCTGGAATCATGTAGACATGTACATTTTCTAGGCTTGAAAAGATATTTCTATGCATTTAATTTTCTTGGGACTATCCACCTATTATGGAACAGTGGATGGAAAGTGAAAGTAGTGGAAGGAAATGGAAGGCAATAACCTCTATGCCTAATTGTGCTGACAGATACAAACTATGCATGCAGCTGAGAGCACAGGAATTTCGGCAGTTTGGCAAAATTACAGGAATAGATATTTTAAAGTATCTAAATAGGAGATCTATCACTCTAAATATAATAGAAATAGCTAAATAGGTATCTACAAATATTTAAGAATTATCTAAGAAGTTCTCAAGGTCAAATTGCAATAAAACTTAAATGTCTACACAAGTTTTAAGATCTGAGACTCACTCACTAAAATCAATGTCTTAAAATTTTCTGATGGCTGCATGCAAATTGTTTCATCAACAATAACAGTAATAATAGCATACATTACTTCATAATGTAATTGTATGTAACTCACGAGTACTGGCTAAATTCCTAGATGAGAAAAATTAAGAACTTTATTAGTCATTGAGGTATTTCAAGTCTACCTTTAGTTTGAGTATTCTTCAGTCCTGATGTGGACCTTGCTCTACCATATTTCCCAACAGTGCTGTGACAGTTTTGATGATACCAACACCTGCTATTCCTATTGCAATTGTGAACAGCATTAAAATAATTTTTGTTCAAGGTACCCAACCTTCTACTACTCTGAGATGTGCATTGCTAACATACTTCAAGACAGAAACTTGAAAGATCTAAAATGTAATTGACATCTGGCAGGGTGACTCAATTAAATACTGTGCTGAATTAATTAACTTGCTCCATCTCATGAGCCAACAGCAGTGAGACTGTATTCAGCAAGGCAGCACTGCTGGAAACAAGAAGCACTTCAACAGGATATTCCATGTACAGGCTGTATTCAGTGCAGAGTGCAAGAGGAATAAGCAAGCTCTAACTGTTACAGCTTGAACGAATCCTATGAGGCACTGTCACACTGCTAACACTAAACAGTGCAGTCAGGCAAGATACTTGTAGTCAGCCACAAACATATTTCCCAGTAAAGACAGCAGCTGCAAAAATTATGATATTTACTCACCTGAAGGTCCCTGAATGTTTCTCTCCTTTCCTCTCTATACAAAAAAATCTACATTAAAACTCTTTTCCAAAAATTTGATGGTTATAGCAGTGCAATGTTTGAGGCTCTTATTCAGGAAAGAACTAAACGTGTTTTCAGCTGCTCATGTGAAATTTGGATTGAATTCCAGGGATGTGAGACTCTACCCAAATGAGCTTTCCAAAACAGATATAAATAACCTAAGTAAAGAATTCCAACTCCCCTGATGAACAACAGAGAACATGTACAATAGTGAGATAAGTAATCAAATGTGTGAAAAAATCATAAAAAAACCCCAGAATCATTATTAGAAAAAAGATAAAAGAAAACCATGTAGAAACTGATGCCGAGGTTTTGTTGCTTTAACAGCAAATTAAAGTTGCATCAAAAGGTTTACATTTCTTCACACAGAATTTTAAACTAACAAGTGTAGGATTACAGAAAACATCTGATATTTGGGAAAAAGAAAAAAAATACTTAGAGTCACAGAATAATTCAGGTTGGAAGAGATCTCTGGAGGTCATCCAGTCCAAAGTTAGTCCTGCTCAAAGCACAGCAAACTTCAAAGTCAGATCCAACCTTGAAGTTAAATCAGATTGCTCAAGATGACACCCAGTTCAATTTTGACTGTATTAAAGGATGGCATTGCTCAGGGGACAAAACAGTATTTCTGAGGACTAAAATTCTGTTTACAGGAACTTTTTCATATTTCCTAATATGTTTATATTTGTAGGCAAAACAAAAGTAAAATCTTTCAAGTGTTAGTAAAAATAGACTTTATGATTTTTAATTTGACAATAAACAAAGTATCTTTCCAGTTTAGTAACAAAAAAGTCCTGAATGTTTTCATCGCACATATCTCTGAACTACATTGAGAAAGTTGTTCCATCCCATTACAATCAACAAATTAAAAGTCAGTTCTGCACACTGCTCAAGTATCAGTTCATTAAAACCCAAATATCTTAGCTAAACGTTTTTGATACAGAAAAAGTAGTATTTGCCCAAATTTAAAAAGCAATAGCAGACCTTAAAACATGCCTGTAGTATCAAAGGAGAAGAAAACTCCTACTTAGGCTTGTGGTTGCTCTATGACTCCATCAAAAAATACCCCAATGTTACAATATGATTGGCTGCCAACACTGCAAATGCATCCTCAGAATATCTGATAAAGATTAATTTTGTAGTGAAGGGAGAATCACAATCATCTCCCATACTTAAAACACTATCCTCATGTTGTATATACCTGATGAAGTGGTACAAGTGGACAAAATCAAGCTGGCATTTCTCTAAAGTACGGATTGTGGACTGACTTTGAGCTACAAAAGGACTAAGGTTTCTGTTACATGAAAGCTGATGAAAGTAGTTATAGTGGAATTTAGAGAATTATTTGAATTACAGGTGCTTGTCACATATGACCATTTATGAAAAATATTTTGAGAATGATGATAGGCCAATACTAAAGTAGATTAAGAAATAAAAATTAAATAGATAGAGAAAATGGAGACAAGTGTTCAAATTTCCCAGTTTTTTCTTTCTAACAATAAGGTGCTTTGATTCTGCTGCACTATTGAAAATCTATTCTTTATTCAGGTGTCTGAATGGGAAATTTGATCTGGGTTGGGCATACTGAACTCTTGGAAATTTAGAACAAAGTTTCCATGTCACTTTCTCTAACATTTCTTAGCACCATTTGAAAAATAAATTATGCTAAAGAGTACAAAATATTAAAATTTTAAATGTCTACTATGTACTATGTGTATATTTTACTACACTATACTATACTATACTACACTATACTACACTATGTACTCAGCTCACTCTCTTACTCAAATTTTAATATGCATATTTACAGAAAGTAACATGCATCCTATCCAGCAACCCTTAGAAAAAGAACTCCATTATATAGCCATAGGTTCTCCAGGGAGGAGTTGAAGACAATCAATTTCCCCCCTTTTTTCCCATGTCCACACAGCCCCTCTTTCACTCTGTCCCAGATGATACATCAGCAACTCCTCACTCTCTTCAGGTCCTCCAAGAGCAGGCCGATACCCAGTGCTGGTGAACACTGGGAAGCTCAGCTTCTCCATTTACAGCCCAGATGTGTGCACCCCAATTGCCTGTGATCCCCTCCTGTGAAACCGTTCCACGCGTCTTTATGCTAAATACATTCAATGCAAAGTCTGTAACAGCAAACAGTGATCCAGCTGCAGATAATGGTTCTTCAGAAGTATCCCACAGGGCAATGCACATTCCAAGACTGTTTAAACTCTTCTAGAGATATTATTTGTTTCCTTCCTGATATTTTCAGAAAATTAATCTGAACTATACACAAATAATATTGAAGCTCAGACTTAAAACCAATATAAACAAAGATGAAACGAAGACCTAGAAATGACATGATTTTCAGTGCACTGAACTGAGATCAGCAAAGCATTACTTTTAAGTAAAATGGTCCACATACTTTCTGCAATCAGAATAAAAAATGAGGCTAATTGAGAATATATTATATGACAGGTGTCTTTTGATGCTTTTCAAAAAAGTGTTAATTTGATGGAAGATTTTGCTATGTTAAGTTACATTAAGGCAAATTTAATTAATTTTATCCAAAAATCATGTAGTTATTTATTTTTGATACCTTTCTCTAATATAAATTAAGTATTCAGCAATTAATACTATGAAAAATCCAAAAAGCCACTAAAAAAATCAGGTATTACCACCGAAACACAACACCTTGGTTCAGCAAACAAGGAAGTGACATTTCCCTTCAGTAAAAGAATAAGTTAAACACTATTAACCTGTGCTCCAAATAACTTCATGTGGATGGTTGCCATAGATGAACAAATTGGAAAAGAGCCAAATACCACTGTCCGTTAAAGCTAACAATGCCTGTTTTCATACGCGCCGTCTGAGGAGCAATTCAGACTATTCCCCGAAGAATGACACACAGTATAACAAAGCGAAGTGTCTCGGAGCATCTACATACCAAGGTGTTATTATTCAGATCCATCTTCCCAGTGAAAGGCCCCCATGTTGTTCCAACCGGAAGCTGCTGCCGACTCTGAATCTTGCGCTCCCCGTCTTTCTGGACCACCTCCAACTCTCCTGCAAACAAAGAAAACAAGCAGTGTTGAGAGTACTTTCACTCATGCCTTGACAACATCCACCTCTGCCTTTGTGTTGGTTTTATACGCACAATGTTCTGAGGACCAATTTAATGAGAATTAATTATGCTTGTCTGAAAAACAACTGATCTTGTCATCCTGCAAAAGAAAAACAAACCTTTTTCCCTTATAATTATATTCAAATTTGGTTTAGAAAGTCCCATTCCTTTCTTGCATCTTTTCACACATATTAGAGTTTGAAAGCAATTTTATTTAGAATAGCATTCCATAAAAGTTCCTAAGAAGTGCTGAGGAGGGGGGAAATGACAGCTGAAAAGAGCGAGTGCAATAGCAGCCACACCTGGTGCATTAACCTCCTTGATGCATTTTTCTGCACAAGATTACATTTTGAAGCATGCAGCAACTAAAAATTTGAGACACACCATATAGCCATAAAAAATTCACAACACCTCCAAGATACTACTAAAAGCATTTACTGCAATTACAATACAGATTTTGAACTGAGTGAGATTTTACGGGCAGTAATATTTCAGAATTAAGCAAAAAATAATTTTAATTGTTAGCTTAATGTTATAAGACAAAATAAGTAAAATCAGTGGGGAGGCTGTATAATGATTTTTTTTTTTTAGTGCATAATGACTTTTAGTGCATGATAATTTTTATTTTTTTAAAAACAAATTTTATTTTTGAAAGCAAAGACTTCAAAATTAACACTTAAAAGAGAAATTTTTGCTTTAGCTCACCTTAACTTTTCTGGATTTTCCAGTAAAGAGAGAGAATAACACAGAATTGATCATTCCCATGGAGGGAAAAATAAAATTCAGTCACCACCTTTAACCCCCCATATTTTTTTCACTTCATTTCAACATTAAAAAAATAGTCTGAACAACTCTTTTTTGAAAGCAGTCTCTTCACTAAGCCTATTTTTTGTGAACAAATGTTTCATTTAAAAATACAGCAACAGTTATATAAACAATTTCTAACACTATTTTTAAAATAAATTCTGGTTTCAGACTTTCATAGGGATAGGATGGAACAAGGACAGGCTGATCTGTGTTTTTTCTGTTAGATGTTTGACTGCTTTTTTCCATACTCTTGCACTTCCAAGCTTTGCCCTTCCTGAAAGTAGGCAAAAAATCCGTTGTTCTTAGGAGTAGCAGAGCTCACCTCAACTTTACTGTAGCCATGATTTTTCATGATCTGTTTTCCATGACTGCTGAAGCCCCTTCCTCCCTTTCCATACCAAACAGATGCAACAGTGATTCCTGTCTTTTGCATCAGCACGTCTCAACAAATCAGCACATCTCCACCCCAAATAAGGACGGTGCTTTTCCACAAACAGAGCTAAGTCCAACTGTGCAAGGAGTCAATTTGTCCCAGATTTAGAACTGGTGGTTGTTGTGAAATGAACCTTGGGCTGAAGGAAGTGAGTAAGTCCTCCTGGCTCACAGGCAGCCTCCACAGACTTCCCAGAGCTAAACATTCCCATGGATGCCTGGATTTACATTACAGTCAGGCTGCAAAGCTTTTCCTTGTCCACAGGGGTTAATCTTGACCATCTTCCAAAAAGAAGACTTGGCTCCAGCTTCCATTTTCAAGTACAGAAATCTAAATTTCACCTCTGAGTGTTGCAGATTACAAAACTACTCTACGTAAAATCGTGCATCAGATCCTTCCTGCAAACTGGAACAAATCTAGGAAATAGAGCTGTATTGGTTTACAAAAGCTTCTCCGTATGTGGGTGGGTCCTCATCATGACAGTGCTATGACATTTTAAAAGGCAGTATGTGAGCAGGAAAGCTTATGGATTAATTATATCTAATTTACACACGTGACATGCATGCGTCCAAACAGAAAAAAAATCACCAAACCCAAACAACCATAAAAGCATTTTTTCCTTCTCATAGTCACATTGTTACAAATTGTATTAGCTTTTAAAATCTCTTTATATGCTAATTATGGAAAAGAGAAATTGCAACGTAACATGTTTATCACTTAGCCATACTGCAGCATTTTCTCTCTACACAGAGATGAAAACTGCAGCATTTGCTTGCTTTTACACACTAAAAAACAGCCATGTCTATGGACATGTCACATTTAACTGATACCAGAGGAATCATGAGAATCTTTGAAAACCCTTTTAAAAATAATTCAACCTCCCTTTCTGCCACTGACATTTTTCATTTGAAAAGGGTTCAGACACAGTCAAACAGTGAGTCCTTATCTGTACCTGTGGATTTACAAGCAGGCCTGTCTTTTAATGGATTAAGAACGACAAACTTAGGGCAGATCAACCAGTGATATCTAAAAAGCTACCAAAGTTTTAAGGTACACATCATTACACATTATATTTTAAATAAAATTAATAACATGAATCTTATACCTGATAAGTAGTTCAGGTTTGAATCAAGCGTAAGAACAAGCATTTTTTTTCCAAATATAATTTTTCCCTTCTGTTGATAATTAAATAAGTTACTGTGGATTCTCTCTCTTATTCACTTTTGTTCCAGTTCCAAGCTGCAGTTCAGGCAATATTTCAACATATATGAATACTTTAAAATGTACTGCAGATGGGGTAACACCATGCTGAATTGTACTGAAACTGTTGTGTTTCCCCATCCCCTTAGAACACCGTGAAAGAGTAGTAGATTGCAGACAGGGTAACAAAATGTTTTGCTGTTAAACTTCTCTGCTTCTCCTCATTACAGTTCTCCAAAAGAGATACATTTCTCTCCTGTCACCATGACCAGTAGCCATTTTAATGCTATGGCTGAATGTCAGAGCTGGGAAGTACAATCTGCTTGCATGTTTTGGCAAAACAAGACAATCTGGCTACACTTATACAAGGTGTAGTATATCACAATTTAGTCCTTCATGAAATTTTTTTTGTCAGCTGAAAATCTCTGGTTTTATAAATGAAAAAATTAACACTGTCTGCAACTTTCCTGCATTTATTTACAACATTCTTCTCTGAAATTTCCTATTTGGTGAATGGTACCGCAATTGCAGCACACAGGGGCTTAGTCTCCCACCTGATGTAACTGGGGTTGTCCCCTGCTTACTGCTGACTTCCCACAGGGATGATGGTTTAAGTGCCATACCTGTGGCCCTAAGCAATATGTGGCTGCAAGGGTGTTTGTTGGAAAATAAGAACTTCACCCTGTGACTCTCAATTAAAAGGGTTGGAAAAATATGTCAGCAAGACAAGATGTTCCCTTTCAGCCTCAGAGGAAGTTCAGATGTAAATCTGAAGTGCTCTCTACAGCTACCATCCCCTGCACAACTGTTCAGGATCTTCACAGATTACATCAGGAGAAGGAAGAGGATCTAAGACTTCATTGGTGTATCACCACTCACAGTAAAAAGTGTAAAGACTCAGCTGGTACTGACTCTTCACACATACTTGTCCATGGAAATTCCAACATGTGGGGAGAAAAAGAAAAGAAAAGATGAAAAACTGCTGCAGCTTCCTTTAATCCATGCTCAAGCCCAAAGGAAGCAGAAAATTCTGTGCCAAACATTGTTAGGCGCTTCTAGTAATCAGCAATCGCAGCAGACCACCTCAGTACTGAATATAATGTTCCTTCACATAACAGCAAATAATAATAGAACTCCTTCCTACCCCTGGAATAAAATATGTGATATAGTCATAATTTCCACACAAAGTAGAGAAGCAGTTTTACTCTTTTCATCTTAGACTTGTCAGCTCTCCAGTTGAAAAGGACAGCAAGAAGTATAACAGAAGCAGCACTAAGAAATACAAGTAGAGAGGAAGTGATGCTCTGCTTTTAGTTTTTGCGAGTAAGGTAAAAAAATTACTTAAGAGGCATTCCATTTAGTGACATTTACTCGCCCCTTCTTTGCTACGGAGCAATTGGGGTTTGGCTTCTTTTTTTTCAGCTTGTTCCTCAGGAACACACTTATTTCCAGCTTGCTGAGTAAGTTTATACAAAATATTTGAGACACATAGTATGGGCTAATCAATTTTGGTAAAAGATAATGCTGTTAGTGCTGTGGGCTGTTTCTCTTATCTTGTTGATGTAGCATACTTTTAAAGTCTGTGATTACTCAAAGACTTATGATAGCTGCACTGTAAAAGAAGCCTCAAGTCATGACTCACTAGTACAGCTACAAAACATCCCATGGCTTTTAAGATATTAGGCCACCTTGGTGGATAGAAAACCAGAATGAAAGGACTCAGTTTAGGATTCTTTTCATACATATTGTTTCAGGCATGCCACACAGGGCTTTCATAAAACAGAAGGTAGAGAGGTCAGTTTAGCTTTGCATTTTTTTACAGCACAATCAGGATCATTTAAAAAACCTCTCCACAAAACATAGAGTACACAGGAATCCAACAAGAACCTTTGGCCCTTAACAGGATTTGATCATAGTTTGACTACCAGAAAAATTCAACTATACATAGTATTTCTGAAACAAAATAATACTGGATTTCATCCATCTACCTACATTCTGGAGTAAGAAAGAAAGGAGTATATATCTGAAGGTGAATGATGAAGAGCTTTTGTGGGACAAAAAGAGAATTACTTCATTCAGAATTAACTGTATCCAGATTCATATGCATTTAACACTTCTAAGCAAGTCACTGATAGCTTTGGGCAAGAGGTTTTTTTTTGGTTGTTTTTTTTTTTTAAATTGAAAATAGCTTTCTAAGTGGAGTCTGTTCAAAACAATGAGTAAATTCTTCCTCTTCTATAATTAGAGACTGGTTATTTGACATCATGGGGCTCTACCAATTTCCACAAGCAAATGGCTCCTTCTTTGCATATTTCCAGTCCACAGCCACCTGGCTCTCTAATGAGTACTCTTGCACGGCAGAGAAATCGTGTATGTTGTAGTTTCAAACAAGGACTGGTCTGAAGTCAGAGTGAGCAAGTTAAAAACACTCTCAGAAGTTCTTAAGCGCCACCCAGCCCAGAACCCAGTATCTGTCTGCCATCCTACATGCACAGGAAGAATCTGCAATTAATATTTGGCTGGTGATTGTTTCCATCATAACAAACTAATACATGTACGTCTGCACACAGTAATTCACTGATAATGGAGGACTATCCCATTTCCAATTCTGTGATTCTTAATAAGGTAGCTCCAATATTCAGTGCTCACACACTTGTTTGGCAGACATAAACAGCATTATTGAGATACTTCCTGTAAATTCTTCTCCCTCAATTTTCAAGTCTCTGAGACATAACACACACTAAACTACAGTTTTGAACATAAACTTGAAATACGACATTCTCTATTCAAGTACTCCAGTCAAACCCTGATAAATCAGGCTGGCCATGCAGTGATCTTATCCCTTCTGACTCTTTAATAAATCGAACCTTGTAAGTTCACGCTGTTGGAAGTTGTCACTAAATGAAATTGTGACCTTATCCGATGCGTGAACTTATCCTGCTGACAACTACATTTATTGTACGGATAAGCATAAGGGAAAAAAAGAAGCTTTCGATAATTGTGATCTTACCCATATGCAACTCTAACAGATGGGATCTTTTTGATGTTCCATTTAATGATTTGTCTATGATGAGCCTCTACTCAGAGAAAAAATAAATGTTCTTCATAGGTAAGTGGTAGGGAGACTGGTAAGCGGTATGAAAAGTGCACAAAGAGGAGTGGCTGACAGCAGAGAAGCAAAAGCTATTAGCTTAACACAAAGAGCTTTGAAATAGCTGGTAATTGCACTGGAAAAGATAACATAATGGAAATGGTAAAACAGTAACATTTTCTTTCCACAGGTTTCATTCAATAGTCCAAAACCTTGAAACAAATAACTGTGACTCTGAGGCAGTAACCCAAAATATGCTGTGCTATGGCACATCATGATGAAGGAATGAATGAATGAATGAACAAATCCTCTTCCAGCACTGACTAGATGCCTGCCTCTGCTATTGTGGAAGAATGCTGGGTGACAGAAAATTCATAGAATTATAGAATAGTTTGGGTTGGAAGGGACCCTTAAAGGTAATCTAGTCCTACCTTCCTTCACTGAGTAGGTACATCTTCAACTAGATCAGGTCACTGAGATCAACTGTGTTCAACTGTTCAACTTGACCTTGAATGTTAATAAGGATGGGGCACCTACCAACTCTCTGGGCAACCTGTTCCAGTGTCTCACCACCTTCAACTTAAAAATCCCCAAAAATGGCAAAGCATCTTACATTATTGTGTTTGTCAGGGATTTAATACAAGATGCTACCTAATTCTCACAATGGACAGTACTGTACCCATTCTGCAGTCAGTGCTCCAGAGGGAGAAGACCTGGGCCATGTCAGTGTACAGTCTGTTTTGCAGCACTGCAAGTCTACTGTGGGATACAAAAACTGTAGTTATCTTACTAGAGAGACACACATACATATGAGACAAATTCACACTGACTTCAAGCAGTAATGGACTAAATTATAGTCAATCTTCCAAAGAAATTTTATCCTTTGCTTTGCTATGAAAATGGCATCCTCAGACGTCTTGGCAAAACCAGAAGTTATTTAGGTTGTCCACAAGCAAAGGTAGAATTTAATTTTGCATCCCAAAAGATGGGACAGGACACTGTTAGGACAAGAAAGATAGAAGGCTGAACAGATTCAGGACTGAAAGCTGAAAAAACAGCTCTGGATTGGAATCACCCTGGAGGGAGGTTTGCTATTCTGCTGCCACTGAGGTGGTGGAGGGCTTCTGAATATAGCAGTCTTTTTTCCTTTTCTGAAGTTATTGCCACCCACCAGAAACTCCTTCCCCTAGCCCTGATCCTTCCTGCATACATCCCACTTAAGGAGTAGAGTTAACCAAGCCTCTTAGCCATGAGGGAGGTAGACACAAGAATAGGCCACAGATCCTTATGGCTCTAAGCTACTGAACTCCTTTGCCCATGCTTAGAAGCAGGTCTAGATAGCAAACACCATGCAGGAGAAGCTGTCACAAGCTGCTTCATTCCTAACTCAGCTGCGTAACATTGCCCCATCTTGACAATGCTCCCACAGGGCAGCTGTGCACTCTAGGTAAGGATGACAAATGAAAAGGCTTCTCCGTTTTCTATAATAAAAAAACTTGCTGCTCCCTACCTTTCTTTAGAGCCCTGAAAGTCAGAAGCAGAGTTTCTTTATCTCTTCTACCTGCTGCTAGTACTGCAAATGGCAGAGAGTGCAGGTGCTATCCTTATCTGAAACAGTGCTGTCCTACAGCAGGCAATAAAGGGAAGGAACAAATGTTGTGAAAGTGAGGATAGGGAAAGCCTAGGCAAAGATTTTCAGAGAAAAAAAGACCACAGAAGGATGGGGTG